>DWJK01002638.1:0-14283 GCA_018248815.1 Croniades pieria auraria
AACTGGTGAAACGTGGGAGTGTTCTACACTCCTCTGCCTACCTCTTCGGGGATAACAGGCGTGATGTTACGTACGTAGATACATAGATCGGCGGCTGGAAACGATGCAATGTACTGCATAGGGTGACGAATCAAAGATGCTCTTAGAGTGCACAAACTGTTTATTTATACTCTATAGTATTGCTGGTATTCGCAGAAATCGCTTCCTTTTATCGTTTGATGAACCTCTCTTTATCGCTTCCAAAATTGTTCTGTGTTTCACTGCAGCGCTCACGCTTTTATAATTTGTTTACGTTAAAGATATTTAAGATAGAAAAATTCTCACTCGTTACTCTCTAACCTCTGCGTAAAGAACCTGGCGTGAAAATAAACAAGAATATTTTTCATTTATTGTTCGTGCGTGTCAAGTTATGAACGTGAAGTGTATCTGTGTCGGATGGAGAACATCTCCCGAGCCTCTACCGACATATCAGGGTTGTAAGAGGCGACTAAACCGACGCTGGCAAATCGCGGCATGGTGCGGCATACTATCTTCTTAGTCGATACCGTCTTGACAGAGTGGTCTTTGCTGTTAGTTAATGTCACGATGACTGACTATTTTTTCGTCGCCACCATGCTTTGCGGACTGTCCTCACCCTGGAGCGCTCATGCACGGGAAAATTGATTTTTGCTTTTATTTAGCCTGTCCATCTAATACGCGCTCTGCCATGTGCTCTGGCTCTCAAACTTGCCCTGCATTACTAGACGCTCAGTGAAATCGCTATTCCCTCAAGACACGTGGGCAAAAAAGGAGAGAATACCAGTCTGGAAAATGTAGGATAGACCCCAGGGTCTATCCTACATTTTCCAGACGATCTGCTGGAGAGGATAGAGAACATTAGTTAAGGGTCCAGGGGAATCAGTTAAGGGTCACGATCCCGAACCTGATCACGAACGTGTCCCTATCGAAGGGACACGTTGTTCAAGTTGGTTCATGAAACTCTCATCATCCTGGTCGAACACCACGTCTCTGGGGCGTCCACTATCTTTTATATCGTTTTCACGAAATGTCCATGTCTTGGAGGCGTACAAAAATATGGGAAAAACGAGAGTTTTTACTAGCCAGGTCTTCGTTGGTATGTTTCTGTTTATTCATATTTCATTCATAGCAGACCTAGTAATCGCCATGCGCCATTTGATTTCCTCCACACATCCACCGTTAATGGATATTAATTCATCATGTACGATTTGACTACTACAGACTTTCTAATATAAGCATTTTTGTTTTGGCGCGATTTATCTTTCATCCAAAAATTAAGGCTAATGTTCTCTATCCTCTCCAGCAGATCTTCCATGTGGCGTACACTAGATGCGAGTAAGATTGTGTCATTCGCGTATCGTAATTTCTAGATCCTTTTCCACCGGCCGCAATGCCGTACGTCCAGTGTTCGAGGGGGATTCCTATAATGCTTTCTAAGATATACACTTAAGCTGGGTTGGTAGCCGCTCGAAAGTATTTTGTCTGTCCTGACAATATCATGACTCTTGTCAACAACAGACGCCACTCCTTTCGGTCCTGGACCTTCCAAATCCAGCAGCTTCCCGCTGTCTTATTCAGGTTGTCAGACCACCTGTCATAAGGGCGACCTACGCTCCTTTTAACGATACTTATTTTATTTAACCATAATAATTTTTAATTTACACTGAATTACAACCCTTAATCATTATATCCTTAACGATATCTTCATAGGTTATAGGAGCATAAATGAGGACATAAGGCATAAAAATACTATTATCATTATATAATAATACTTTTTTCAGCTGGAAACTAATTCCTCTTCTGTTCTTGAATAATTAATTCTTCTGCAATTCTTTCGAATGGTTCAATATTTTTACCAAGGTGGACAAAGTATCAAAAAAATTGTAACAATAGTGCTAAAGACACGTTAGTATTTTTCGGTGTGATTATTGTAAGCTACTGATATTAGATCAAAGGCATAAGTTATTTGTCACAGGTTTAAGGTCGCTAGAAGGTTCTATTTACGGTTACTCTACATTCAGACGCTTCGCAAACGCGACAATTATATCCTACTGTGCGCAACTAGCGTATAATCGAGACATGTGTTGCACTAACTGCCAGAGATGATATTGACACAGATAGAAATAGAACAATTATCCCATTTTGTGGCAGATAGGTTTGTGTTTTCCGGCGTGTTCGAAAATCCACCGAGCGGTGAGCAATGTCTGTCAAGGTTTTGGCAAGCAACCATCACCGCGTAGGTAAGTAAACCGGGGTATTTATAAAGCGCGCGATCGGGCGCTCGCGAGGAGCCGCTCTAGTGGAACATTGATCTTAACACTTAACGGATGGTCCCCGTAGATTTACATTTTTCCATTCCGTTTTCTGATTTTTGATACTATTATTTATACTACAAATAATAGGATCAAAAGAATAACAGTGTGCATAAAAGAAGACCCAAAATGCAATATACTAAAAATTCATGCAGAAACGTAAATCTACTTGGCCCATTCTAGGAAGTCAGAATGGAAAAGGTAAGTCTACGGGGTCCGTCCGGCGAGTGTTAATAATATATCGTATCTACCACGCGCTCCTTCCGGAAGGCGATTTTCTTGTTCTATATGTTACACTCGACGATTTATTCTAAAGTGTTATATGTATTTTGAAAGAACGCATATTAAATCACAATGTGAATATTTTTCAAATATAATTCTACTAATGCTCATAATGTTACGGACACGATAAAATAAATTATGTAACACATAAATAATAAAAACAATAAATTGAATAACAATTCCGAATAGCATTTGTAACGTTTCTGTGTAAAACTGACAGAAATAATTATCAAAGACATTTGACTAATCGACAATTCGTTATAATATCAATGCGTTGATAGATATAATTTATGATAATAATGTTAATCGTGAATACAAACAGTGCGATAATAAATTCGGATAAAAAACGTGCGTATGTGCGTGTGTGTGTACCTACCTCCAACGCGCACACGTAAAGCATAACCGATAAGGCCGCGCGCGCACGGTGCCGCGTATCGGCGCCCCGGTTAATTGTATGTCGTCATATCATCGCATTGCCCTGGTGTGACAAGTGATACTCGTGATGTTGGCCGGGAATCAAATTCGCACCTGGAGCCAGATTCGCTTCCAGCGTCAACGTACATATGTCCTGATGGAATGACATGGAAAACTTCCCCTATCATACGTCATCGGCTAAATTAACCGGATAAAAAACTCGTTAAAGCATTAAGTGTAGACACAAATCGATTTCTAAATGTACTTCGACAATAACTTGAATATTCTTGGAGCTCTCAAATCAGATGTGACAAATACTGTTGGTGCTGACGATTCCGTTGAGATTTCTTTACATGTTCTTTATGTACATTTACTCGCATGTAATACTAGTAGATACTAGTTACTCAATGCATTTGCTATCGCGCGGAACCATTACTGTTACGGTACATTTTTACCCTTAATGCACTCTTCTAGGGGTTGATGTTACATAGTATATAAAGTTAAGTGCTTTTATATAGTTCATACGACTCAATACTCAATTCCAACAAAATCATTTCGGAGGTTTGCACATGAAAACGTGAAATACGAAGTTTATTTATTATCTCAATGCAGATGTTCGATGTTGTCTCAACTGCACAAGTTTCTAACAAATGCATGAGCTGTTCACCAACGCTGCTTATCTCAGTACCACAGCGCTTATCGAGCGCCGTCTCGTTAGACAATGCGGTCAACGCACCGCTTATCGCGCGCTGGCAATAAGCTGTGTTTGCGTCCTGCCTACCCCGCGGGCGGCTTTCGGTCGCGTAATGACTCATCGAGGGTTGTTCCTCGTGTTGACTGCGGGCTGCCGTTTCTAATCTATTGATGTGAATTCGCTAAATTCAATTACCGTTCCAATTAAAACTTTTGCCAATTGGCCATCTCCATAGTTCTGTTTGTTACTACCTATGTAGGCCGGTTAACGTTACCGTGAATATTATTAATCGATTCCTACGATTATACAATACGTTTTGTTACGCCCACAGTGGTACCAGTGAAAGTACTTTCTCTTAATAATCTCTCGAACTCAGGGCTGTGCTTTATTTGGAGATAAGTTTCTTAATATCACAAATTATAGCTGAACCAATGAAATAAATACATATGAAGTACCAAACGTATGGGTCCAAGATGCAGTGTGATCCATCTTGGTCTTTGTCTGAAGAAATCATAGCAGAACTTGAAGTTTGTAAAGCGTTAAATGTTTATGATCGTGGAAATCAGTGACTACGTATCGGTTTGTTTATCTAAGATCATAAATATTCGGAAGGCAAGTACACTTAAGTGTTATGACCGGAACACAGACTTCTGTTAATCGATCGCAGCTATCGATTAGTTGGATTGGTCGTATAGCCAAGGAGAAGACGATAAGGCACATGCAAAAGTAGCTTGTCGTGACCCAGGCCGGTTGCTGCAGAATGATTAGACGCCATTCGACCGCGCGCCGGCTTCCTGTCACCGATCATTAGTGTAACCCAAATGCGCAATCTACAGCGACATCCGATACTGATACTGAAAGGAGACTTCCCTGCGAGATCTCGAAATGAAGAGGATACACTTAATTTCACATTGAACTGTAACATTAAAAATACATTTAGATATTTCTCTTCTATTTGCTGCATATTTAATATTACCTTAGAACTAAATAAACTGAAGTGAGAATATACTACAAAAATGAATATTAAATATTACCTAATATATTCTTAAGGCGACGAAATGAGTTAAAATGAACTGATACCAGTAAAAATTATTCCAACGTATGGTACCGCTACTGCGTTTTAAAATTTTTAAGATCAACCTACTTACGATCAGGTCTGGGATGCGGCCTACCTTGAGTACCAATGATACTTTGCTTTTTACTTTCCTGTATTTGCATCCTGTGATTTTGGACAATTAGTTATTGAAGCACATAAATGTTCACACGATTTTGTAACAGCATGAAAAAGAAATTCAAAATATGTATGTATTTGTGGAATAATATTGTCGATGTGAGTTCACATCTGTCGCAGAATTGATAATCGTTGGAGTAGACGTGTTCTGGAGTGGAAACCGTGTCTTGGCAAACGTAGCGTAGGACGCCCTCCAGCTGGGTGGAGTGACGATATACGCAAAGTGGCTGGCACCAGGCTGATGCGACGAGCCGAAAATCGAGCTCAGTGGCGTGCTATTGGAGAGGCCTATGTCGAGCAGTGGACGGAAATAGGCTGATAATGATGATGATGATGATATATATACATCATTATATTATATCCTTCTGGAAAGGGAACGGGAAAAACGCAACGTTATCGAAACTCTATATCGTTTGTCCCATGTCCCACGGACTCTAGACATTGTATTCATACTGTTCATGCGCCTGAGTTTCATGGAAATTTCATTTTCATGGACCATATACATTGATTATATGTGTTCTAATATTTTTAGAAAGGATTGCGAGCAGATCTTTTGTAATGTAAGATAGAACCCCACATTGAACATTTCAGTTTTTTAATAGAACAACAATGGAGGTCAAGAGAGAAAAAATAAATCCATCTCAATATATGTACGAGTATCATACATACAATACTTACTTATCATACAATACTGATGAGGGAATGGTGTAACGCCTTTCTGTGCTCTTGTAAATAATGCAACCGTAATCTATGTGATATAGCTCGCAGAAGTTAACTGGGTACTTCGCTGTGATGACGTAATAGCGAGGGACTGACGTGTCGAAGGCGAGAGTGTTAGGCAATTGGTAGCCGGAGTAAGATGGCGGGAGGAGAAGCGCATTCTGCACAAGTACAAGTTGATTTGTGCGTTTAGTAGTTCGTAAATATGGATAAAATGTCAACAAGGCTCTGTACCATAAGAAGAAGGACGGTATGTGAGATACGCATGGAGCACGATTATGCTGTGTGCCGGAGCCGCCGCGCCACGGACGTGCGCCTAAACCGGCTTCATTCCCGCCACGTATCGCACTTACAGGATACGATACCATCGCCATTCTGTCTCGTCGCCATCTGCTCATACTAAATTGTTTAAAACACTTCACATTAAATGAATTATGAAGTTAAAATGAGCATATCACCGACACAGTGAGGACGCCCACTGGCACTCTGCTTATAAAAAAAAAATTACGTTATCATAATTCTGATATGAATCAAAACGAACTGGTGCAGATATTGATTGTAGTCGCTAACAACACGTAACTAAACATGAATTTAATTCTCTTCTACATACTTAATCATCCCCAAGTCGTTGTTCCTGAACACTTCAATGAGTTATTTAAAAGAGCAACAGTTTTTATAGTATCGTATGCTGTTAAATTCTACATTTATTTAGTGATTGACTGATTCGTTGGTCGAGTGGTTGCAAGCGGGCCGACTGCCGATCAGGACATCCTGGGTATAAATCCCGGGTCGAATTTTCTAATTTAGAACTTCTAGTAGTGATTCGGACTCTAGAATAGTGCCCGGTGTATGGCAATAGGCTCACCACCTATTCCATGAGACGTAAACGTAACTGTGAAATGTAAGAATGTACCACACCCCTCTGCCTACCCCTTCGGGGATTAAAGGCGTGATGTAATGCTTTATTGCGTGATTGAAAAGTTAAACGTTCACATTTCGTTCTTATAAAAAAGAAAAATCGAGTTTCAAAATAAACTCGGTAATCTTGTATAAGGTGACGATTTGATTTCTCAGTAGGATGGTGTAGTCTTCGAAATCGTATAGGAAAAATATGATTGTGAGGCGCAATTGTCTCCCAAACTCCGCTCGCACAATGGTGTACTGAATGTATTCTAAGCGCGTACTCAACTTACAGGATACGTCGGCGTCGTCCGCCACTGTGCCGTGCATACCGCTCGTATGTTGTATGTACAGTGATTTGCTGTTTGCATGTGTTATGTCCATACCGCGATCAGAGTTAGTGCGATTATATTTAATCACCGCAGATACACTACGTACTTGTAATATTGCGTGCTCTTCACATCATGTTGCAAGATGTAGCGCTAACTTGAGCAAAATCAAACAAAGGTGTCCTCAGTTATCTTTTCGATGTTTAATCTTATCACACGCATTCAGAATGTCTTGCATTAGACTGATGGTCAATTCAACGTATCCCTGTGTAGGCTGGACCTCGTGGCGTAGTAACCGTACTCGACCTTAATGTAAATGGGTTCGTTTCGCCTTTAATGATCTTGTTACGAATAAATAAGATGTAGATTGCTTTGATAGCGAAGTTTCTTCCACTTAGAGATATAAGGACTAAGCTTTAAGTTTTATTTTCGCAAACAAAGAATTAATTTCTTTTGTCTAAGACAGTAAATGGAAAACTCATTTATTTGCATTACGACTATTACTTCCAGGAATTTAAAAAACATGACTGAATTTGGCTCGGCATCCATAAATTTAAAGTTTAGGTGGATCAGTTTGATCATGTAAATACCATTTTTACTTATTGGTTTCTGGATTTTATGATTATGTTTCGATGATAAAATATTTTAAATAATGAAATGTTATAAATAAAACAATGTCACAAATCTACGAATATTACCGTAACTGTGCGAAAGCTTAGTGGTTTTTATATACCTAAAACGTATAACATTAATGATATCCGTTGAATGCGTGTAGATTTAAACCGCATTACGACTAGATATATGTATGTATCTGCTCAGAATGTAGGTAAATTTTAAACACCACCAGTAACACCATTCGTTCTTATTTTAGCAAATGTCTGTTGCCGAGCGATCGCTTCAATCCGGCTTTGTATGACGACGTCGAGAGAAGCGATGGGAGACGACAGGGATCCTTTCATATTTTGTGGGAAAATATTTCCAAACTCGGGACGACATTTCCGAGGCGTGCTGGAGCGAAATGCAATTAATTCGTTCTGCATTCTCGTTGTGATCTCGAACAGTCGCCGGTCATGCTCGACCGGCCGTTCAAGTTCTCGTCGTTCACGAATTTTACAGCCCTTGATCATACTTGCATTTCTGAGGCATTGTTGTTAGTAGGTATTGTAAAATGGTTTCCGACCATCGTCTCCTTGTTTGCCGGAGCGTCGCATCGGCCTGAACTTTAATATTACGTAGGGCGTGTTAATATTGACTTTAAACCTTTTCAAATTTTGATATTCAGCGCCGTAAATATTGCGACCTACTCATGATGTAAAATTAATTTTGAAAAATAAATTTTAAGTGGTTGTACAAATATAATTTCGGTCCTGTGGAGAGGACGTTTGTATAGGTATCTCGCCGTAGCGCTGTTGACTGTAATATTAGTACTGGCTTTGAGGTTGGAAACGTCACCGTTACATATTCAAGCGGCTCCTGTGATTCCTCGTCAATAGCGCCGCTGAAACGTTGTGTGTTAAATACGTATTGAGTGATCACACGGGCCTTTCAGTGCGCAATACTCCGACAAACTTTGATTAAGTTCCGTGCTTCGTTGATTTGCTCAAGACATTCGATACGCTTTGTACTCGCCACTGGAGTGTGAGCTGCTGCAAGACTGAGTGGGCGAGTGAGATAGGATTAACTCTACAAATTGCACTATCCTCAACAGTTAGTTTCTTGATTAAGAACCCCCATCCAAAAGACTTTAATTTTATGCTTTTTTAAATAGTTTTTCTTCTCGTTCTAAATGATTTATAATGACTCTTAATAACAATATGTCTATTTCCCGACTACTAGTTTGTTTGCCTTCGTTCCAATAAACTTATTTTATGTAATGTTCTATGTTAACTTATGAATGAATTAATGAGCCGACGTTCCAATTTCAACCGGGACAATGGTTGGACTGTGCCCTCCGCCTGGAAACCGATTCTTCGGGCTGTGCCGAAATATAGTAGTGTAGTAGATACCTACTCTAGAGCACGACATAGTTAGCGCCGTATGTGTCCAACCAAATAACACCTTATGCGCAAGCGCATTCACCGGAGACAATCGAGGGAATACGAAGACTGTCGACGACGCCGCATCGCTTCAGCGTTCATGCCGCGCCACTCGTGCGGCGGCGCGCAGTCTCCGTCGGGACCTCGCTGCAAGCGACGGGTGCTCATGAGGAAGGACCTCGTACACGTCCGAAACTAGTCGGGCAATCCCGAAAAACATACGTGAGTTAAGAAGCCGTTACAGTTTTAATCAAATCTGGTTTTCTCACGGACAACATGCAAAGGTTTTTTTTGCGGGCAATGGGTAGTTATGTTTTTGCGGTACCCTTTGAAAATGACTATATGAATAAAAAGGAATATGTCATGAAACATATCTACTCCACTGATCCATAAAAGCGGGCTTAGAACCGAAAAGGCCGTATTATGAGGCTTACGGGCCCTTCGCGCCTCGGTCCGCGCGCGGCTGCTATTGAGCGGGGATTATTTATTATCGGTTCCCTTCATCTGTGGAACTTCCTAATAGTCGCCAATATTATTTCGTGTAAAGAAACGTATTAGCTGAAGGCTATGAAACCAATTTAAGTCGACTTGAGCGTCTTTAAGAATTTCCGGTGTGAGTTATTCTCACACCAGGTCTTTTACCGGGCAGGTAAAACGTATCAAGTACTGAATACCTTTATCCTAATAGACTTGAGGTACTTCTACATTCATCACTTAATACACTCGAGCAGTTTTCCCACTTCCCTTGTCCACTCACTTCCCTTGTCCATGTTTTAGAAGTCTGTTTAAAGTATATTTAAGCTATATATGTATTTTATTCACTGTACGCAGTACTGCATACGCCACAGCGCCGTCCGGCACATTAACGCTGCTTTTTTTTTCTAAGTGTCATATGCTGTTGACCCTAATGGCCTTTACAGCTCCACCGGGTTTTAGTGGTGAGCCCAAGTGGCTCCGCCTGAGTTAAGGAAAGTGGGGACGCGTAGGAGTGAGGCACAGCGCGGGCTGAACCTCCGGCTCCGCCAAGCGAGAGAGGGACTAGGGGCTGTGCGATCGACCCGTGGGCGTCTCCTGTGAGACTCGGAACTAGGCACGGGTACTAATGCTGCGCTCGAACGACTAAGTATATTAACAGTGTGCGAGTAGGACGGAAATAGTCCTGCTTTCCCTTATAGTGACAGCAGCCGACCAACGGGAAAATCGGAATATCTCGTTCGCGGTCGGGAGCGCGTGCGACGGCACCGCGAATTTTTGTATAAATACCGGCACTGTTCGCCTAATAAATCAAAAGTGCTAAAACGACTCCCTCCCTCCCTACTAGAAACTTTCGTATTCATTTTAAATGCCCTCCTAGCACTAAGCATCTTTCCGGACGCATGGAAAGAAGCCGATGTAATAGGAATACACAAGCCGGGGAAACCCAAGGATCAACCCGCTAACTATAGACCCATTAGCTTACTTCCCACTCTGGGGAAACTATACGAGCGGTTAATTCTCAATCGACTCCGATCCTTTGCTCTTTCAAATAATCTTATTCCGGACGAGCAGTTTGGGTTTCGACCCGGTCACTCGGCCGCTCATTAAGTGCACCGCCTCACAAAGCACATCCTAACGGGATTCGACTATATAAGACTAAGACTCACGGGAGCCCTATTCTTTGATGTGGCAAAGGCCTTCGACAAAGTCTGGCACAGTGGCTTACTATACAAGCTACACCTTCTCAAAGAGCCGGTCATTTCCATCATAAGAGACTACCTGTCGAATTGCCATTTTCGTTTCCAAGTTGAAGGCACACGATCTCGTGCCCCTTAGAGCCGGAGTCCCTTAGGGCCCCGTACTTTCCCCTCTCTCTTTCCCCTCTCTGCACGCTCTACACAAGCGACATTTCCAGGCACTCCACGGTGCAATTAGCTCTAAACGCGGATGACACCGCGCTTTTCTACACCCACCCCAACTTCCCACACATGAGAAAGCAACTCCAAGCTGCAACCAACGCCCTTAACGATTTGTTCAGCAAATAGAAAATAGATATGAACCCGGATAAAATCGCAGCTGTCTGCTTCAATAAGAGGCAATTCAGAGTCCAGAAGGACGGTCGCGTTCTGCAACCTATACATTTGTTCAATATACCCATACATTGGTCCGAGGAAGCCCAATACCTGGGCGTTAGATACGCGCTTATATTTACGTAAGCACATTCGTACGGTTAGTAATAGGGCAGCTTTCGTACTAGGGCGTCTTTACCCTCTGATCAACGGGAAGAGTAAGATGGTACTTCGCTCGAAAATCCGTCTTTACACAGGCTGTAGTATCAGACCTATCATGATCTATGCCAGTGTGTACTTTGCACAAGTAATACAAAATCCGTCCCTAGATCCGAGACTCATAGGAGACGCTCACGGATTGGTCGCACAGCCCCTTCCTCTCTCTTGTGAGACGGAGGCGGAGGTACAGTCCGTGCTGGGCCTTTATTCTACCCCTTTGTCACTCCTGCAATTCTATGCGGAGCCATTTGTGCTCGCCACTAAACCCGGTGAAGCTGTGAAAGCCAATAGGGCCAACAGCATACTGGCAATTAGAAAAAAGGAAGATACATTTATTTGAATATTAACCGCCAAAGAGATAACATCAAAATTGCATTAGAATTGCATATGAAGAAGGTCTCGGCGCGTTGGGTACCCAAAATGCTAATCGACGAATAAAAGAAAAAACGACATATCAAAGAATCTTGAAAAGTTACAAGCAAATAAGGTAAATTTTTTGACCCTATTCTTTGACACTATTTCAGGCACTTACTACGCAGACCAAATAAGAAGATTGCCTGAGGTCATAAAAAAAAAGGTAAGTGAACTTCGAGCTGAAGTGCTGTTTCACGAAGATAACGCACCGGCTCACAAAGCTGAAGTTGTTAGGGCTGCTATTCGAAAAGCGGGATTCGAACTGTTCGAACTCCCGCCCTTTTTGCCAGATCTAGCTCCCAGTGACTTCTACATCTTTCCTTGACTCAAAGAACACCTTCGCGGCAAGAAATTTGAAGACGATAGCGAAATGATGGCCGCTGTTGAGTCGTTTTGGGAAAGTCAAGAAAAAGACTTTTTTCGAAGGGAATTTTGGGTTTAGAAAAAAGATGGGCTAAATGTATTGACTTGTTAAGGAGACTATGTAAAAAAATACATTTTTTTAACCATAATCTCCGTATATTATTTCGATTATCATTACTTTCTGATCACCCCGCGTATATATATTCTTACGAATTAGATTAAGACAAAAAATTACAATTGAACAACACATAAAACATATTTTCAATATCTTTTGTAGCTGTAACAATTCTACTATCAATAAATTCTATGCCTACAATCCTACAATCCAATCCATCGACAATTCGCGTCATCGACTCATCATTCACGTACATTTCGGCACTTAGGTTAGGAATCCGTTTTTTTGGCGGGTAAAACGTTGAGGGCCGAGGGGGGCATTCGTCACAGCTCAGCTCGCAGTGAGTCACGGAGATCGTTGAACCCGCCAGCGTCATCTTGCGGCTCTCCTGCGCAGCTTTCAAACCAGTTCTCACCCCGATACATCCCTTGCCACAACATTGTAGTTGTGCAGCTCTGTTCTAGCCTCCTTCTAATTTATTTTTATTATATTATAACTCTAGTAGGATGTCGACAGAGTAGGCATGGAGCAACGAGTGCAAAGTATCGTTACGTATTTTATATCGCTCTCCTTTAATTTATACCCTATAATTTGTTTAACTAAACGAAAAAAATTATAATTGTGTACGATAAAACAGTCCAAAATTCATCTATTATTCAAGTTTAGCATTCAACATTTATTTATTTAGAAAAAACTAATTATAGTCATCGACTATATATCGGATGAAATTATAACGTAAACAAACGCATCTAAATTCTTAGAAAATTACTCTTTATCGGCATCATAAATGGATTTCTAAATCTATCTGGATATACATACATGTATAAAAGAAGAAACGGGCTGATCAATCAAAACACCAAAACTGATAGCCTTACAAGCGTAAAATTTGGCACAAAAGTTCCTTATACGTCATAATTAAGCATTAAGAAAGGAATTTTGGAAATTCCAACCCTGAGGAGGTAAAATAGGAGATGAACGGTTGCATCAAATTTGGCGGGTTTGGAAGTAACAGATTTAAAATTTTATATACATACCCTCCCTACCCCTAAGGGGTAGAAATTCTTTCCCTAAGGGGGTAAAAATGTAAAAGTTTATATAAAATTTCATCGGTTTGTAAGTTAGACTAGTGTTTCGGATTTACGCTCTTGCTTAATAAAAAAATATGTTTAATTCAAATAAAATCGATTTGTGCACAGGCAACACCGCGGATAAAAGTTCGTATAACATAATAATGTTATAAACGTAGACTCGTGCGACGAACGTAAAATATATAACTCGCAGAAATTAAGTAGACACCTCGCCATGATGACGTAACAGGTACTAAATCCATTAAAATCATTTAAATTCTATTATATATATATATAGACATACTATGGTATGAAAAATATCACCACACCTGTATAAGGACAAATATATTACTATCGTAACTATCGTACTGGTAGTATTTTGTAGGCGGATTAATATAGTGGGATAAGTAGCATCCCTCGCAAGTACCACGTTGATTTCGGCGTTTTATACGAGCAAAATTACCGAAGTCTAATTATTAGGTACATTTTCCTTGACGGATCTTAGCAACCACTAAACGGAATAAGTTCTTTGTGTTTTTGTATGTTTATGTAATGCTTAATCGATTTTTTTTTACATTACTAGAGATGGTCATAAATAAATTCTATATATTGCTTTGGAGGTTAAATATTTATTATTACTTATGTATTTGACGCTTACAACATCTCCTGAAACATATATAGGTATATTTTTAAAATTATCACGAATTAGATTGCAACCACGAGCCTCCGCAGCGACCTAGCTTTGATCAGCGGGAGCTCATTAAGAAAATTCGGGGAAATAAATTGGAGTTGTATACCATTGTTGGAGGAATGTACGGGTATGATGTTATGTTTAACAACGATTTTTCATGTCTCCATTGTCTGTTGTGAAGAAAAAGCAGGCAATATATACTAGTACGTATTAATAAAGCATCCAAGTACACTCATAAAATGTATTAGAACAAAAAAAAAGTAACAACACGCCTGTCATCCCCGAAGGGATACGCAGAGGAGTGTAGTACACTTCCACGTTTCACGTGTTAGATACATACATACATATCTTCACGGCAAGTCCCTTACGGGGTAGGCAGAGAGCACGGAGTGCCAAATATCCCTATCCTTGCATACCTGCCGTGCTTCTTCCA
>DWJK01002639.1:0-14279 GCA_018248815.1 Croniades pieria auraria
GGTTAAGAATTCAGCCTCTCATTCCGGGGGTGCTGGGTTCAAATCCATGGCATGCACCTCTTTACAAAAACTGCGTTTTAAGTTTAAACATGACTTGCTAACGGTAAAGGAAAACATCGTGAAGAAACCTGCACACAGAATTAACAAAAAAAAATTCTAAGGTGTATGAAATGCGCCAACCGGCACTTGGCCAGCGTGGCAGACGATGGCCTTAACCCTCTCAATATGAGAGTTGACCCATAATCCAACAGTGTAATGACAAACGGGTCGATTATTATTTATTATTGTTATTGTTTCCCATGCATTTATTAAGGAATTAAAAGGAGAAAGTACAAAATTGATTTGACTTGTTGTCTCTAAATTATGCAGAGCTTTCATGAAAATTTGTTTAATGCTAAAGACGGTGTGACACAGTCGTAACTACATATATTAAAGATAAAAGACAATGTCTACAGATTCAGCTAAAGAGTAAAAAAGAAATTGAGTAGTGTTAGGCGAGAAAATGTTCGCATGTAATGATTCCGGGTTCCCGAGCCAGCATTCTAAAGTTACAAGGTCTTAGGTCCTTGTGTTACCAAGCGGTTATCCATTCATTTGATACGTTGGGAATAAGCCAGTTGGATTGATTAACGTTCTTGCCAGTTAGCGAGTACTAAATCAAGTATGAATAAACTCAAGTGCAGTTAATTACTCCTTTATTTTTCTCAGTGCCCATAAATTAAAAGTTGTATGAGTTTTTTTATTCTCTACACACATTTTATGACTATCAAATTAATTTGTAATTTTCGAAAAAAGTCATCATCATCATCATCAGCCTAGCTCAGTCCACTGCTGGACATAGGCCTCCCCCAATGAGCGCCATCGCGCCCTGTCCTATTTAACAAAGTCATATTTATACAAAATTGTTAAAATCAGTAAGGATATGACCCCTTAAATTAAATTATTGTGACTCACGTAAATCTTTATAAACAACTTTTATATACATGTACAAGCGTTGGATAATAGCGTCTACGCAAATGGAACAATGTTTCAGTAGTTCTTACTGGCTTACATTTCGCGTAGATGGCAAATTCCTTTCAAGTATGCAATGCACTATGCAGATTCAAGTACTTTTAAGCTTATCATGGTAGCGTTAAACATATAAGTGTTCACGAATGCCAGCAACGTGTTTATTTTTAAAAAGAAATCTGAAATGAAGACGAAAAGAAAGTGTTAAACATTCGAACCGCCCATGGCTGAGCCATTGACCAATCTTTGGTGTTATCTACATTTATTCACACGAGAGACATAAATATACGGTATCAGATAAAATGATGCGACACACAGTCCGCTCTCGCTTTGGGATCGTAAAAACAAGTTTTCCCATTATTTCTATGCTGACCCGTCGCTCGCTGTCGTTTTGATAAGGGTGCGAAAGCCAAAAATAACCGATGCTGATTTCGTTTTGATTTGTCCGCGTCGAGATAATAGCACTTTCATGAGTTGATGAGTAGGTACCACCCCGCGGGTGTAAGTGGATACAGCCGGATAAAAGCGGTTATTTGCTTGCACCTTTTTGATGAGATCGCTCTATATTTTGGTGTTTACAGATTTCAGCGAGATATATTACATGTATTTTAACAAATCTATCTGAAAACAACGTGGATATCCGTGTCTAACCGTGGAGTGCTAACAGGGTAGACAGTAATGATTTAAAATCATCGTGTTAAGGTAACGTACGTAAATCAAATGTACGTTTTTGATATGAAATTACTTGTGATTTACGTAAATAAACGAATTATGCTACTAAGTCTTGCTTACTATAACATTAATTACTAGTTCTTGCGTAACCAAGATTCAACTGGGTCGAAATATACGTGTACTAATTCTTACACTTATCGTAAGTATGTTTAGTACGAAGCGAACTTAGTTATATTTTTTAATCAATTATAATGCTAGTTGTATTCACGTGGGTTCTGAATCTCTGTGTGAGTGTTTCCATAGATAAAAAGATAGGAAATATCTTTAAAAATTTATCATTCTTGTAGCAGTACTCTTGTTGCCTTGACGTTGGCCGAACAAGTTGCCAAAGCAGAAATTTAAAGTTCGTTTTAAAAGCGTTAATGTTTTTTCTAGAAATAGACATTTTGTGGCGTTCTCGTCTATGGCGTGAGGACTGCATTATTAATGTTATGACTACTAGGAATAACACGAGAAAATTAATTTAATCGCATTTTAAGAAAAAAGCTTATTAGAACTCTTTCATAACATATTATTTTAGCATTTTTCATTCGATTCCCAATCCATTTCTATTCATAGCGAGTACTGGAAATTTCTGGAACATCTGTAATGTTTTGCTCAGTAACTGGGTCAGAGGACAAAGTCGGGATTACCGCCTAAAGACAACCGGCCTTGAACACTCTACGATGAATGCTTATCTATATTATATGTAATTTGAATTCTGAAGGCATCATAGAGTCTAATCTCGACACAATGACAATGATTCTACTGAGTTTGATTTATTGTTTACCCACTTCTTAATTTATTATTATTGTCACCATTTCAGATCACAAAGGGGTTTGGTAGAGAAGACTGAATTGAAGTAACAATATAATATGTCAGTTTTTTTTTTTTAACTATTTACGGTGCCGTATTATAATAGAGTTGTTACAGCCAACATATTTCTATTAATTTAGCCATTTCTGGCAGGTAACTCTAATTGGATAAGAAAATTTTGTGATGGTGGTTTAAGGAGGTAGAATGAGATAATTTTTAAAAACTTGTCAAATTGCGTTTTATCGAAAATTTATTGTAAGTAATATTTCTAATTGAATGAGTTATAGCTGTATAATACTATGTGTATGGATTGTATAGAAATCAATATTCGAGCTTTATTGTTTAAACACGCGTAGTTTTCAAAGTACCAAAAAAAGGAAGAATAGCGAATAAAGGCAGTATTCTCATCCCCATTATGACGGCTATTGTATAGTATCCATTAGGCAGGTAGTTTATATATGTACATATTATAAAATATGTAAAGTATATAGTAAACGCATAGAGTGCACCATACAGGGAACGAAAACTTTAAATATATCTCTTTAATGTACATAGGGTATATGTCTGCAGTTAAATCATATATCAGATTATCGAATTGTCATTTTTCTGTTTCTGAAGAAGAGCCTTCCGTTACGAGCTTCCGAACTCTACAGTTAATTGAACTTACGTACCTGCAGTTTGCAACTATGCTTTTAAGAAGTGAAAATTAAGTATTCTCTCAGCCAGGACTCGGCGTTTTCAAAGTTATTTCGTCTCAAAATATTCTTAACTAATCAAACATCCTTTGCCGTTCCTCCAAGTAAGTAAATTTGTCTTTGTAATTACCTTTTTAGCATATTGAGGCAACTTTCCAGCCTTAGTTCAGTGGAGTTGTTTAATACATTGCTTTAAATTTAAATCCCACTTCATAAATCCATTACATTTGTACCAAGTTCTATGACGTTTCACGTCGAGTGCCTTAAATGTTTGTTCAAGTTTAGGTAAATTGTCCTGTTATATAAATAATAAAATGTTAGAACTGTAGAGACGAGTGTGTACATAAAATGTTGTTGAATCGGTTTTCATCAAAATTTTTTTACATTGAATATGATAGAGTCAGTCCCGCAATAAAAAAAATCTGATTATTCACTCATATATTCTAGTTTTGTCGAAATATTAGAAAATGATAAAAAAAAAAGCCTTATATATGTACATAGTTACTAAAGGAGGGTGTGTTAATAAAACTGATTCAATTCCTATATGAGTATTATAGAGGAGGGATAGTTTAATAAATTGAGCTATAATTGGCAAAGTTTGAGGATTAGTTACTAAAAGGTTTTAATATCCAATAGTGTTTGTGTAGTTGTTAATTTAACAGAATGCTGCATACTTCAGAACAGTGTAGCGATGTCGGTGGCAAAGTTCATTATTATTCAATGAATTTTGAAACTTAATGGTGCTAAGAGGTTTCGTAATGAATGTTTTAGTAGATACTGCGGTAATTTTAACCGGAATAGTGTTATCAGTAGATAAATATTCTTCTTGATATTTCTATGTAGTGTAGGTTTTAATATGTCGAAAACAAATGAACAAACAAAAAGCAGAAACAATAAAAAAATGGTAAAAAGAAATGAAACAAAATAAAATAAAATTTGAAATGTGTATATTTCGGTTTCGTTTAGATAATGATTTTTTTCATATTTACATATATATACAAGTATTAACTCATAATATTTACATTCTCTCTTATGTCAGTAGTTTAGTTAACATTTGAAAATAAATGTATTTGTACATCAGCATTGTAAGTTTAAAACTTTGGCATTATAATAATTTAAGCGATCCATCAATATTTTCCTTAAATAAAATCAATTTGAAACATAATACGAATATGTACAACGTCCTATCGGCAAACCTATAAATATTATCGCAGAAATTAGGAAAACAATTCTCTATGTACAAATAAATGCAGTTTTATAAATCCTATTTTAAATACAAATAGCGAAAATCTTAAACACAATTATCACTTTGTTGGACTAATACGCTTTAGCGTTGCGGTTAATTACCTGCGTTGGAGCATACGCTACGCCCAGAGCTGCGCGTGCGGTGGCATGCGGTGGGGATGTGGGTCGCGTGCGTGGACTCCGGCCGGCAGACCCAGCCGGTCGGCCAGCCCGTCCGCCAGCAAGGGCGGCAGCTTGCCGGGCGGCGGCGGAGGGGGCGGCGCCGGCGCCCGCCCGGCCCCCACCGGCGACACCGACGCGTAAATATTCACAGTTGAACGATGATATTGACATTTCCTTAAGTCCGGCATCGCGAACCTCAGTTTTTGCCAGAATTGCCTATCACCCCACTCTATACACGTATTCGCTTTCAAACACAATCTCAATTCAGGATCGATGTCTCTGCTCGGTATCTCGCCTAGCAATATTATTATCAGTCTTCTTCGTCTCTCTTTCAGAACTTCGTGCAAAGCCGTTTTAAATTCAAATCGACACCATTCATTATTGATAAAGTTTTTGGATAAAACTATGATTGTTCTTTTTGAAGATTCTACGGCTTCCACAATCGTATCTGCTACATAAGCTGACGCATTGAAATCGCGATAGTGTAGGCAGAGTCGAAAACTCGGGTCAGACGATTCTAGGCCGGGCGCTAGCATCTGAGCGACAAACGCCTCATCTTTCACGCTGTAACTGATGTAAGCGTCGAATAGTCTATCTTTATCGGCTTCGTCGTCGAAAGTAGTACTTTTATAACACAGCCTAAATCCGCAGTGATAATAAACCCATACTCGTAGCTCACGTCGCCAGTAAAATATGCCGCATATCAAGGCGGAGCTTATTACAAATACACAGAGAGATATCAGTAATAATGGCAGATAATCATTTATCACTTGATTTTCAATGATAGATGAGCTTCCTCCGACGTGACTTGTACAAATTGTAGAGTTAAAGTCGGACATATGTGGTCCCACCGTATTCGTTACATTGTCAAATACGCACGTGATTTTATCAGAGTCTTCAACTTTACCGAGATTGTTTTTGAACCAGTTTCGAAACTTATGTATGTACTGACAGTCGCATGACCACGGATTGCGAGAAAGGCTTATCTCTACCAAATAGGGATTCATCGTGAATTGCCACACAGCAAAGCTGTAAATGCTATTCCCTTCTAAGCGCAATACTTCCAAATGTCTCAACTCCATAAAAGTTCGGTTGTCGATGTAATGTATTTTATTGTCTTGCAGATGCAGCTCTCGCAAATTCTCAAGAGGAGACAATTCAAAACCGAGTAACTCTTTTATATTGTTCTTTTCTAAATGCAACACCGTTAAGCGCTTTAGTCCACTAAACGTATTATTGTACAGTGCGTCGATATTAGAATTATTAGCATACAATATTTTAAGGTTTTTACGTCCGATAAAAGCGTGGCTTGTTAAACCACCGAAATTGTTACCGTCTAAGTATAGTTCAGTAGCGTCCATAGGAATAGTGTTAGGTATTTCAGAATACCCGGCGGCAGAACAGTCCACAATATTTGCTGACCACGGTTGGTCATGATAACACGTACAGTTCGACGGGCACGTCATTTCACAATCACACGCATCGAAATCACAACAATGACACAGAGTAAAGCAATGAGTCTTATATGTGCACAAAAACTGAGGTGATTCCGCTTCTATAAGTGGAATATAAGTCCTTTCTCTGTTATAGAGTAACTTACAATATATACTCTCCAAGTCCATTACCCTAGGATGCTGACGAAGGTGATCAAGTTTGTTGATACGCTGTAACCACTCCATCGTACAGTCGCACTGAAAGGGATTTCCTCCAATATAAAATTCGGGCAGGGGCCGCCCTGGATCGACCGGAGTTAGACGAAGCGCATTGAGATCCATGCTAGTTATCTGATTTGCATACAAATCGACTCTCGTTAAATTGGTTTTTCCAACAAAAGTTTGAGCTTCAACTTGCGTAATTTGATTATCATTCAAGAACAGAAGCTCGACACTGCTGGGAATAGAATATGTAGATATTTTTGCCATTTTGTTAAAACTAGCGTCTAATGTTTGTAGTCGCAGTTCTTTATCGAGACGATAGTTATTTCCCAATTCTTTGATGTTGTTGCTATGAAGATCCAGCCATTGAAGTCCAGCGGGAATAACGGCATAATCAAACCACTCTATTTGGTTATCTGACACGTTTAACCACAACAGAGACGGTATATTTACAAAAAGCCCTTGGATATCCGTGAGTTGGTTTGCATCCAGTCTAATGGCTTGTAAATTTGTTAATGTTTCGAAAGCATTCATGTCTATATGCTTGAGCTTGTTACGAGCCAAATTTAGAATTTGTAACGTGGGTAAATCGGAAAGAACATCTTTACTGATATTTTCAATTTTGTTTCCAATAAGACGTAAACCGTAAACATTATGTAACCCAACAAAGCCAGGCTCTTCTAATGATGTTATCTGATTTTCTCCCAGATCAAGGGTCCTCAGCAATCGCATATTTCTTAGTGCTATAGGTACTTTCTTCAAACGATTTCCATTTAAATTCAAATCCTGCAGCGAAGACGTATTTCGAAATGCCTCAGGGTGAAGTTCCTCGAGATGATTATTGTCTATAGACAATAAAGACAATACGTATAGTCCGTTTAAGGCATATGCATCTATGTGGGATATTTTATTGTACGATAAAATCAGTGTATGCAAGTTGTTCATCGGTGCGAACGTGTCAGCGGCAATGCTTTCTAACATATTGTGTTGAATGTTTAAGATTTGCAAAGTATAAAGATCTTTGAAAATTCGGGGATCAAGCTTCGTCAATCTATTATTAGATAAATTTAACAGTACCATCCTTATCAGACCAGTGAATGTATTTTCATTTATCCACGTGCTAGTTAGATGATTATTAGATAAATCTAACGCCAACAATTGATCTAAATTAGCGAAAAGACTCGGTGAAAGCACACTTATTGAGTTATTTTGTAGATAAATTTCTTTGATAACAGGTCTACTGTCTTTGAAGAGATCTTGCGGAAGGGCGACAATTTTGTTATTAGATAAATCTATTATTTGCAGTTGCTTTAAACCAGAGAGCGCCTTGTCAGCAACCATGGATATTTCGTTATCGTGTATATGCAGCTCCTTAAGTCTTCGAAGTGCCATGAAACCATTTTCAGGCATCAAGACAAAATGGTTACTAGACGCATCAAGGACCTCTATATCTAGCGAGCATGCAATGTGAGACAGCGACGCTGATGACGGTGCTGGGGCGTCCTGCTCACTTATCAATGCTTGATGCATAGCCCGTTCTCGGAATCCCAAATCACTAACATCTTGAAGTCTGTTCGATGATACATTTAAGTACACTAAATTTGTCAACGGGCAAAACAAGTTTTCAGGAAAAGACCAAATGTTGTTAAAACTGAGGTCCAGCTTTTCCAACTGTCGAACAGCCGTAAAGCTCTCTGATGCTACCTCCAAACTCATAGCTGCCCACTCAGTGTTTTTCGTTCGGATCGTTAAATTTCGGAGGTCTCTCAATCCGGACAGCACGCCAGGCGGCCATCTTCCAATTTTACAGTTATCCAAAACAAGTTCACGTAGTTTTATTAAATGCGCAAAACTACGATCATCTAATGAGCTTTTGTACATCATTTCTTCATTACACTCGATCCTCAACGACGTCGTGTGTTCCGATGGTATCACGCTGAAGTTCGTCGTGTCGAACTCACTGTTAATTGTACGAAGTTTACATGTGAGAGAAACTTCATGAGCATCATTTGGTCCTCGTAGCCACCATTGACAATCATCAGGAGCTTCGTATTTCAGGGGCAACGAGCTCTGATTAGCCACACTTAGTCCAACAACAAACCAAAACAAGATTTGTCCAAAATGTAGATTTCTTAAAGATGCGAATTGAACAGCCATTATGACAAAAATCAAATATCAAGGAAGAAGGAAAACAAGACACGGAAAGCTCAGTGTCATGTTTTTTCCGTCGGCATTCGTGTGTTGCTTCCCCCAGCCGGATGTGAAGTATCCATCAATTTAGAACTTTATACCGGTCAATTTAACATATAGTCCTTGTGATATGAACGATGCTCATGATGAGATAATTTTACCAGTCCAACGTGCAGTTGGAAACGTAAACAAATTTTTCACGTAACAGTTCACATTAGTCCATACGTTATAAAAACAGTCACTAAATTAATGTTGACACAAAATTATTTTTAACGATGTTCTACTGTGGTAAAACATCCGAAATGTATGACTTTTGTTTTCAGTTCGTAAGTTGTTTTTAAAACGCGAAGTGATAAGCGTGCGATCACTGAAACGTTCGTCCGTTCGGAACGTCGAGTAATGCGACCGTGCCTCGACGCTGCGGCGAGTCAACTGAATGCTTGTAGAGGCATTGCAGTCGTGTTGAATATACGTTCCGTAGAGGTGAAGGGTGCGGGGTAAGATGAGCCGAGCGGTGGCGAATGTTCACGACGACTTATTACAATAAATTATTTTTTACGGAGCTTTAAGAGATCGGCTGTGCGTATCCCAAACCACGGCGTTTGAATGAACGTATCAGCTGCCTTGGTTCATTTTAATACATTTTGTTCATTTGTTCATTTGTTCATTTTAATACATTCTTTTTGTTTATTTGATTATTTCAATGCAATTTAATATTATTGCTAATTCGCTGCCTGTGTATTTAAATAAAATTGTGATTGATTTGATGTGAACTTCATTTTAGTAACAAAGTATGCCTTACTATTAAAAAATTGTCAGTCAATAGCAGTAAGTACTTACAGGTGACGGGACAGTAATTTATTGTCATCAAATAATTGTATAGGAAAAAAATATGCTTTATTTATCTATATTTATACTAAGAAAGAGATATGTATTTTATGTCTTTATACATATATTTTTTAAATAATATAAAAACCCATTTTGGCCACACGGAATGCGGATACCCGTACGTGAGAATTTCTCTTCATCAGCTTCCGAAGCCATCAAAGTTGTCGCATATTTAGCAAAAGATTTTTGACACGATCGATATAAAGTCCTAACCAGCCAGTCATTTGGCTAAACAGGTTATTTAAAAATCTTTAATTTAAAATTTATTATTTATTATATTCTATTCCATATTATATAAAAATATTATATTTGTAAACACGTACATTGTTGCAATATTGCTTTTGTGAACTGCTTATTTCTCACATGTGAGAAAAATATACTATTATTTTTCTTAGGGGCAAAGTTAAAACTTAATTTATTTGCTAAAAAAATTGTATATACCATTCGATATCCAATCAGGACCACTAAACCTTTATTATATTGGTAAGAACGCTTAATTAAAAAGTAACATCATGTCTATAATCCCCGAAGAGGTTGGCAGAGGACCGACTATGGAATATGGGGTGAGCCAATTGTCCTACACCAGACCTAAATTCAGACTATAAGTCAGACCTAAATTCAGACTATAAGAATAAATCAATAGTTTCCAATCTAGGAAACGAACTCAAGACCTCTCGATCAGCAGTAGCGCTTATAACCACTCGACCAAGAAGGCACTCCGGAATGTTTTATTTTCCCGCAACTTATTTCATAGATGGCGCTAACCTGCGCTTTTTACATACCTACATATAAACTTTATAATAAGTGATAAGATTACTACTTAAACAATTATATAGCAACAAACGAATTTACTAATTCTTCAATTCTTCAACCACCAACGAAACTTCATACTGAGTTCTGGACTTTTATTCCTTTTTAAAAGACAAATAGTCGTTTTATTAATGTTTAATAACAAGATTCAAAAACAATTACATAAGCATATTGTCATTTAATAATTAGGCTTTATGAGCCTAGAACAAAATCAAAAATTTTCACATATTGCAAGTATAATATTTTTTTCAAAAATGTACGTCACTTCGAAATATACGATCTTGCCATATGAAATGCTGTTATTTTATCTTAAAAAAATAACAGACGGTTTTAGTGGCTAAAAGAATTTTAAAAGGGTTAAAATTAATCCAGACAAATCTCTTTACTTCCATTAGAGTTTTTGTAGAAATCAAAATGAATTTACAGTCAGACGGATGCGCCCGTGAATAATAACAAAAGAACTGTACACCTTTAAAATGGAGGAAATCTTAAGGAAGTAAGATTAAAAATCACCCTTTTATACCTCGAATAGCGAAATTAAAAAGCAACTATGGTATAAAAGTATTAAGGGCTTAGTGTAACAAAGGGTCGGTTCACGCTCTGTGGACCACACTGGATGTTAGACGAAAGGTATGATTCTAATCCTTTTAGCTAAGTTGACTACGAAAAACAGAATTTACACGTCCATGTTTTTGTGTTGAAGAAATGCCTAATAAATTAAAGGACCTTAAATAGAAATAGGAAAAAGAAATAGTTTATAAATGTGTTGGTTAGATGTAGAACTATGCCTATTTTTAAATTACCTCAATCAATAGTTAATTACGAAAAAATAAATTTAAAGCAGAAACTATACTTAGAATATATAATAGGCCAGAAGAATATATAATAGGCCTATAACAGAATATATAATAGGCCATATAAATAGAATACATAATAGGTCAGAATAGAAGAGGAAGTTAACATTTTCAAAACCGGAGTGCGCTTACGAAGACAGCGATAAAACAGTCAAAATCCTACCGTACTAGTGTATCGTTTACAGACAAACTCATTTAATATTTTATACCTTAGTGTGGCAACAACATTCTTCAAATGGGAACAAAATAATGAAAACAATGCCGCTTAGCCATAAAATATTGTGAAGTAAACAACTTTTACTTACGAGTACACTACAGTCTGAAACAAAAGTTTATTGTGATATCGGCTTATTATTTAGAACAATAACTTCACAGATTGTAAAAATAGTGAAAAAATAGTGAAAGTAGCCGTCACATTTTGGCTGTAAATACTGGCCATTATTGTCATGTATCGAGCTCACCAGCTAGGCGTGTCGTAAGTAGAACGAAAATGAGGTAGATTCAGAGTAGACTCCATGGGGTACGTATACGACAAAATTGGAGAATCATGAATGTGTATCACACTTTTGTGCCTATCTCTTCAGAAAAATATAGGTGTGATGATATGTTGTGTTGTAATAAAACCTGAATACTTTTTATAACTTCAAACACTGACGTACAGTAATAAAAAATGAATAACAATCGCAAAATTCTGTGGTGTGCCGTATACCTACTTTAAATTTACTCTTAAATTAAATAAGACCAAAGGCGGCATTGTTAACCGGAAACGTACATTTTACATAAAGGATCTCTCATCTCATATATTTTAAGCACGTACGCATTTTATTTTATTCATAACGTTTTTAGAATGTGTGATTGAAAAAAACCATATCATCGTACAATTTTTAGGATCATTTGACATTTTCCAACAAAAATTAAAGTTTTGCATAATGTTGAGACGGTCATTGATAATTCTCCATGTACTTTTGACGTTTACTTAAGATTATTTTTATTATTATTGAATAGTTACGTCTAGTCTTTTACGAGATAGGCAGAGAGCACGTATTATACTTCATATATTATTTTTTAATAATTTTCAGATAATTCATTCTTGTGTCTAAGAGCCTGGTCCTTTGACAAATGAGATACGTATATTGGTCGAGAACATTCTAAAGAAATGTACTCATAACACGTGTTACGTTTTGTCATCACACAACGAGTATTAAGGAGACACGATGGGACGTTGTTAAAGTTATTACTGCGAAGTGTTGCCACATCAAAATCTGTCAGCCGCCGAAATGAATAATGAGCAAACGTTTTCGCATACCCGCCGCCATAGGGACATCTTCGATACTGGAGGCCTTATTCTACTCACAATATTTTTCCTATTAAACGTTTCGTTAATGAATGTATATATGACTAAATATGTTTTTTGGGATAGTTAGTTTCGGATCTGCATGAGGTCCTTCTTCATGCACTCCCGGGGGTTATAGCGAGGTCATATCTTTCATTCGAGGTCATATATTCCAGTCCAAAATTTATATTTAGAAGTAACTACCGCGAAACCATACTTGACCAGCGTACCAGCCTTATCCATTCTCAATCTGAAATGATACGGATAAACCACTGAAGCTTTGTCCTTTTTAGAATATTTGACTACAATCGACGAAAGAAAAAACCAGCCAATGAATAGTTTCTTAATATTTTTAGATACGAGTTAGTTGAATAAATCTCAGAGATTCTCGTGCGTGGGCTGGTAAAATGTTAAAATAATTTGTGGCAATAAAACTTTATTAGCTATACATAATCGATCCAGAATCGGAACGCACAGTTCATAAGAAATTTACGATTGGCTTCATGAGTATTTTAATAGTTATTAACGTTCAATTTTAAGGCTTGTTAGGTGTTGCTTTATGTAACCGATCTGTTCGAAGTAGTAGCGAGCACGTCCAAATGTAATCCGCATTTAATTAAGTCTTAAAATTGCTTACTTGCTTAATTGCAAGCCTTATTCTTAATACTGATTCAGTTAGAAAGGCTGTTTTACTACTTTTCCATTGTTTGCTTTGGTGCTATATACAGTATATTATAGTAAATAAATAATTGGTGGTAGATAAAGTCATTTATATATATATTTTTTCTTTTGGAATAGCGAACATTCACATCGCATGATATAGAGAAATATTTAGACCCATGGCTATCGACGTATTGAGTAGTCGTAGTAAACACATTTTTTTTAAATCGGTTATGTCAATAAAAGTGCGGAGAGAGCCTATTTTCATTTCATTTTCTTTCAGCAGGTAACACAATAAACATTTTTGAAATTAGCGCTTAAACACTTCCTCAACTGACATGTGACATAACAGCTAAGCTGGAATACCAAGCGTCTATCCCTGTTCCTAGATAAACCAGTTTAGAAATATAGTATAGAAAAGAAGAGGAATTTTTGATATTTAGTTGTATGCTACAAAACCCAAAACTCCTTAGACGAAAAATTCTTTATACATATTATTATTTATTGTATAATACTACATTGCAACTAATGAAAATTTAATTACAAATACAGTTCAAATTTTATTTTAAATAGCACATTAACTTTTTTCATAAATCCCAATTTTTTCATAAATAATTCATTTATCCTTTTCAAATAAAGTCGAAAGCTTCGATATTCGAGTGTAAGTAGATGAGGACATACGACTCAAGAAAAATACGTAAAATTAATTAGGAATTAAATTAACACTATGTGCCTCCAAGGATAATAGGAGCTGTAAAATATTCACCCCGTGTGTTTTCCAAGCTGAGATATGGCTAACGATAACAAGGGAATTCTTGTTAGCATAGAAATTACACTTTAGTATCTATGTAAAATTTTAGACACCGTTTTTCGTTTTATTGATAAAATAATGTGCCTTTCCGCAAAGACATTTTATAAATGGACCTTTAATTAACCTTTGAACAGCGTGAGATGTCAATATTGCCAAAGATTTGTTTAAATATGCGAGTTATTGCCAAAACTAGGTGTGTCGTACCTCCTAGGAGTCAGTGTAGTAGGCGTAAAATACGATTTAGAATAAATATTATATGGCCATTTTTATTCAAATTCATATCTAACTATATTGTAATATCCATATTTATCCACGTTATCTTATTTATGTTACGAATAATGATTATGCTTATTCGTAAAAAAGAAAACGTAACATCACGCCTGTAATCCCCGAAGAGGTAGGCAGAGGAGTGTAGTACACTCCCACGTTTCACCAGTTACG
>DWJK01002640.1:0-14278 GCA_018248815.1 Croniades pieria auraria
TCCTCGGCTCGTCGCATCCGGCATCTGCCTGCAGCCTCTCGCAGATCGTCATCCCATGGGGCCGGAGGGCATCCTACATTACGTTTGCCGAGGTATATTTTCATAAACATACCATATTAAAAAAATCTTACTTCACAGGCGACTCTCGACAACGCAACGGCGACGCTGCAGCTGGCGAGCCGGCAGGCGGCGAGCAAGGCAGCGCTTGGCCCGCTGAAAGCGGACTCCAAGACGCGCACGCTGCTGCCGTTGTATGTCAACCTGGGAAACGTCTCCACGCCGCTCACAGTGCATTTCGTGGTCAGAACACGAATCATACCAATATATTCAAAATAAAATATTACAGCATACATTTTTAAAGCTTTTGTGTAAACTAAAACAAAATCTGCTGATAATAATACCAGCAATACTGATATCATAAAAGGTCAGCTGAATTCTGAAACTTTTTAACAATTAATAAGTTTCCTGGCTTTCAATTATTCCTATGCATCAACACCATCATCAGCCTGCTTCTATCCATTCTACTACTTAGCGGCTATAATTACTTTATGAGATTATCTACTAATAGTTTCTATCAGATTTAAATAAAATACCCCTGCATATTTGTCTAAAACATTTCACCTGCCATAATAATATCTTTTACCACTTCAATAATCATCATGCCCCACCAGGTAGTAACCAGAAGCGGGATCATCTACCGCTGGGGCGCTACCACACAATGCCCGCTCGCCACCAGCACCAACCAGATACAGACGGCACCAAGACACTCCAACTGCCAGCAAGTCGAGGACAGAAACATCATGGAGACGCCGTTCGACAAAGAAATGAAGAACAGTAGCGACGTGGACGCGCTGCTGGAGCGACACCTGCTGAGGGTGATGCTGCCCATCAAGGTGTCCAACCAGATGTGCCCGGACAGCCGCGTGCTGGTGTTCTTCTACCACGAGGGAGAGATGGTTATCGCCAGCAAGCACTTCGAAATGGACGAGTGCTTTGGGAACAAGGTGAGAGAAAACTTTATAGTATAGATAGATTCAGCCAAAAGCTCTGCTGCTTCCTGTCACTAAAGATTATCCAGGAAAGCAGGAAACAGAGCAGGAATTTGGAAGTCAGATAAGTCGCTGTAGTAGTCTAAGATTACCTGTAAAAGAGAATTAAAAAAAACTCCCTCTATCACAAAAAAAATCTTGGCTCTCCTTTTTTGGAATATTGTGTGCTCCGAGGATTGAGAGACATGGTATAGTTAGAGTTTATATGGAGAAGAAATGCAGAAAGTCAAAATAATTATATGAATATTATGTTACAGAAAAGTGAAAGTAAATAAAACATGTGTTATCTCTAAGCACGGCAGTTATGCAAGGATAGGGATATTTGATATTGTGTGCTCTCTGACTACCCCATAGGGGACTTGCCATGTGATATATATAAATATCAAATACACAAGAAAATTTACATTGATGTGCTTTAAAACATAAGACACTCAATTAAATTTGAACTTAAAACTTAATGCCTAACAGTTGAAAATTCATATTTGAATTAGAAATTGTAGCGCGTTTTTTCAACAATTTTGTAACGTGATGCAGTGTATTAGAACTCCTGGAAAAAAGAGAACCAGTTATGTGAACAATTAACGTGTTTCTGTTCTGCATGAAACTGAATTACTTATGATAGCTCCTTTTCAAACCAGGATTCTTCCTATTGGCATATTTTAATAATAGGTTATATGCTCCTATGTGCAATTTTTACATATTTCTCTTGTCTTGTTATACAGGTGGAAGCAAACTGGTCGTCCCGACAGGTCGCACCTGGATCGATGGCGACCATCGAGCTGTCTACCCCCGGACCAGCTCTCTGCGCTCTCTCAGTCCTGGACACGGCTTCCAAATGGCTGCAGCCAGGCGAAAGCATTAGGGATGTCCTGATGCTGGCTCTGAGAAGACTGATAGACGCCCATCGAAACCTTACTGAGCATGATGCGGCAGGAGAATGTTTTCTTAGTAAGTAAAATCTTGTTTAAAATCTGCATATTATATATTTCTATCTCAGTAGAAGATTTAACCTAATTAAAACTGCAGAAAGAAAAACTAGGAACTTCTAGAAAAACTCGATATTAGATCTGTCCTTTTAAGAAGGAAGTTTATTTGAGCAAAAGAAGTATTTTTAAACATCACAACGTAACTTTAGAAAACGACCTCTTGGTCTAGTAGTGATTGACTGACAAGTTTTGTATCAGTTGACCATATGTGATGTTGTCCTGGGACATTTACATACAGTTAATATTTCTGATATTATACTTTCTTGTTACAGCAACGGACATGCCAGAGCTGCCAACGAGCGACATGGAGTTGCTGGCGAGCTGGCTCGCAGCAGCTGGAGTGAGAATATCTGGTGGTGACACAGTTCGCAGACGGTGTGAGCCAGCACCAGAGCTGCTGGTCTCGAATGATGTGTTCACACCCAGGAGCGACTTTTCAGAGGTAGGAGCATATAAATATACATCTTGAGAAGGCTGTAAACTGTATGATTATTTGTAAACTGTAAACCAAATATAGTATGAATATTGACAATGGCCGTTAATCCTTAAGGGTCAACTCCGCTGTACTTAACCTTAGGTAGGTTTTCTCTACATTATAGTATTTTGTGTTCATGCTCATATACATTGTTGAATGAGTTGGTGTACTCCGTTATGTCCGATTTAAGAACTAAGCTTGATTTGAACCCAGGACCTCCTGGATTCCAGGATCGGCAGTCGCGCTTTCTACCACTCGACCAAGGAGGCAGTAAATTATTTCTGTAATAAATATATTATTAATTTCATATTTCGCCCTAGGCATGGCTGTGGCGGTTGCTAGTGGTAGGATCCAATGGGTCAGCGTTGGCGACGGCTCGCACGCCTGACTCCATCACCAGGTTCGAAGCCAACGCCTACTGCATCTCCAGGACTGGCTTGGCCATATCCCAGCCCGCTGTGTTACAGGTACTGGTCTGTTTGTTATTATATTGGTTATATTGTGTTATTTTATTTGTAACAGAGAAGTTCGTTCACGCATGTACAGCTATAGCTTCACGCACACATCCACACGTTGCGAGCGTATGGTTATATATACATACAGTACATTGAAAGTGTTATGTTTCTTGCACGCGAACCTATGTATCTCATATTATATGTTCACATTTTTTATTTTATTTGTTTCTTAATTTGGCTAATTAGCCTGTAAATGCTTAACATGTGTTTGATAAAATAGAAAAATAAAATTTTCTGAGTGTGTGTGTCTCACGCGCGTCAATAGTCTGTTATCGTATTTTGTGGTTTTCTTGTGTTCCGTGCTGTCCGTTACAATCATCACTATTTTGTTTACATCTAAATTATATTGAGCAAGAATCGAATTGAATCACCAATTCTATCGGATATTGCATCCTCATAATCAATTGAAACATGATGTATAATTTTGAAACCCTCCGTCATACCTATAGTTTGATCTATCAGGTCGTAATCAGGCTGGACAGTTACCACTTCCTGCACGTATATACATGTAGATATGCGAATGGATGGTCGATAACATAAATATTAGTGTTACAAAGATTACATAGTGACATAAACAAACGTGAGAGGTATATAGAATACATGCAATGTGAGCTGGCGGCGGTGTGCCAGGTGCTGCGCGCGCTGTTCGTGCACGCGGACGCGCCGCGGCGGCTGCGGCGCGGCGAGCGCGGCGCGCTGCGCTACCGCCTCTTCAACTACCTCTACCACCCGCTCGCCGTAACTACTACCTATTACTTTTCCTTCCTTTCATTTAAGATTTTTTTTAATTTCGTTCAGGATGCATTTTTTTTCTTATTCGTCAAACGTGCACTAGTCTTTAATATAGGAATAAAGTGTTCACTCATTAGTAAGTTACCAGCCTTAGAGCATATACTTATACGCTACGTAGAGAACGTCATTTACTCGTAAAGCCCCATTACATACAATTTTGCATACATAATTAAATATATTGCATATATTGACATCAGTCGATGTGCAATAAACAGTATACCAACGAAGACATATAGTAGTAAAGCACATCCACGTAATGAAAGTCAGACAATATTATACATGTGCCCATGAATTTTATTACTACTAGCGTCGCCAGTGCTTATAGATTCATAGTAGCGCACCTGCGGAACAGGTGGAAATCCAAGTGCTAACGGACCCGCACATGGAGAGCGCGTCGGGCGCGGCGGAGACGGCGTGCGTGGCGGCGCGCGCGTCGCTGGCGCGGCGCGCCGAGCTGCGCGCGCGCCTGCCCGGCCCCGCGCGCCTGCGCCTGCGCGCGCGCGCCGCGCCCCGCGCGCGCTGCGGGGACACCACCGCACTCGTCGACGTCAGGTCAGTGTACTGTCTGCTAGAAATTGTCGGCAATACTAAGGGTAACCTGATTGTCCCTTAAAGCGTTTGAGGGCTGCCAATCCGCACTTAGCCGGCGTGGTAAACGACTGAACACCCGTGTTCAGCAGCAGAAGGTTAAAGGAATCGAAAAAAAAGCAGGGCATGTCCTCCAGATAGATATGTAGCGTACCAACTATTAATGTCTGCAAACAAGGCGTCCATCAAAGAGCGAGTTCCATCAAAAGTGATTAATACTGAACATCGGCCAGGGTTTTTTAGGATACCATGTGTCGATCATTTCTATTATATATTTATTTGTTACAGTTATTCCATATTTAGTTTGCAAGAATTGTAACACCGTAAATAATTTATATTTCAGTCACATTCAAAATGACATAATATATTTGACCTACTCTGACCATTTAACATCAGGCCTATATGTAACCACATATTTTACTTCCAATGTCAACTAACAGATGGCGACACATGTTTTCTGAATCACCCTTTCGAAAGCCATATCATTTTATAATAAACCTACAAAAAAGCATAAATATATCAAGCAATAAATCACTTGACTGCCTCGTTGGGTAAGTAATTGCAAGCGCAACTGCCGATCGGGATGTCCTAGGTGCAATTCCCGGGTCGGGTACTATTGGATTCTTCTAATTTAGAATTTCTAGTAGTGACTGGGAGTCTAAATGTGTGTCCGGTGTATGGAAATAGGCTTACCACCTACTCCATTGTGAGACTTAAACGTAACTGGTGAAACATGGGAGTGTTCTACTACACTCCTCTGTCTAACCCTTCGGAGATTACAGGCGTGATGTAACGTTAATAAATCACTTCATAAAATATAAATTAAATTTGTAAGTAAGCACTGTATTTCTCCTTTGTACGCGTTTGTATTAGTCTCAGTAAGTGCAGAATGGGTAAAAGCATCTTATAAAATCTAATTTTCTTTCTAAAATTGCCAAGTGGGTCGAATTGGTTGCAAGCGCGACTACCGGTTGAGAGGTCTTGGGTTCGATCCCTGGGTCGGGTACTATTGGACTTTTCTATCTAGAAATTCCTAGCAATGCCTCGGAGTCTTAATTTATACCATGGTGGAACGTAAACGTAACTGGTGCACTGTGTGGAGTGTACTACACTCTGCCTAACCTCTACGAGAATTGAAGGCGTAATGTTATGTAGTTCAGTCTTCGTATTCAAGTATGTCAGTTGCAACTGTTTCAATGCAGTCTCCTTCTTCCAGTGACGAAGTGATAATCAACATACAAATAGACCCGGAGGGTATACCGGTGCACGAACACAAGTCTATCATGTTGTGTGGCAATGGTAAGTACTTTGATATGACACGGCGGCAAAAACTTCCAGCTTTATGAATTATTATTAGATTAAAGGCTCAGACAAACATTTGTCATGTTTGGCTGGTACGTGCGGTTTGATAATTTTTTTAAATTTGTTGTGGATTCGATTACCACAAAGGACAAATTTTTTTGTCATAATTAGTCCTGGTTTTGTGTAACAAATACACGTATTTGGAAATGTGTGTATAAGTAATTTCTTAGTAGTGTGCTCAGGTGAGCGTGTGTGATGTGTCAAAATATTACATTAATTATTATAGTACATTAAATCATAACGATTTAACACCACATACAAACATTTTAACATTTATTTAAGGTTCCAAAAATACATATAACTTTCAATTGAATAATACCATTGAGAAGATATGTATTTGTTAATTGTTTGATTACAGAATGATTTTTGTTACAACTGTAACTATTAGACAGTAAAAAAACAGAGACAGTGTTAAAATTTAATAAATGTCACATTTAGCTTGTAGTTTATTAATAATTGGAAATTTGGCACTTGTTACTCTTTCGTTATCCGTAAGGTATTATGTAAAGAGTAGGGGAGCTAGCCTAAAATGTCCATCGAAAAAAGGGAAAGCAAATGAGGCTACCTATCTCTTTCTACTCGCGCACGCACAGGTAGCGCTAGCGTGAAATCATTATTTGAAAAACAAGCTGTTCTTTTGCTACACATACGTCAATAGTGAGATAGAGAGAGATAGATAGGGTATCGCGATCGTTTCTCTCTTTCTAACCGTCGAACGTTGCCGCTTACAGGCAGCCGAATGTCTTCCTTACTCTATATATAATATTTGCATGTGGCTATCCCGTAAGGGACTAGGCATGACGTAACAATAATAAATAATTGAAAATAGAAGACGAACAAAAAACCCTACTCATGTGACAAGGTTGGGGTGAAAAATGACAATAACAGATACGAGTGACAGAAAAGATAAGGATAACCATTTGACATGGTTTGGACGTCTTATAAGGGTTGGAAATTGTGTTAAGACAAGTGATAGACTGTGGTTGGCGGGTAGGAGATAATCCTGAACGTAGTCGGTAGGCGTGAAAAACGTTATAAACAAGAAGGGGGTGAATCTAATGATAGAAGCCTTCCATTCACACGCCATGTCAAACTCTCACATGATGGCTTGCAAATAATAATAGATGAAATCACATTAAAATACTAAATTTTCTGGAAATTAGGGCAGGAATTATAGACTGAGAATTATGATGTAAAACATTTGTTAGACTGTTTAAGAATAAATAACACTCAAATTGTCCTAAGTATCTTATTGCACCCTGTATACATAAAATACATCTGATAAAAAGTCACTAATTAACTTCATAAATTTGCTCTGAAGCTGCATGGTAGAAGCTGCTCCAAACCTATCGCAGTTGTAGAAGTGATAAGAGATGTGCCAAGCATTGCAACGTAAGAGAAGACCCACCTGGTATACAATAGTTCTTTTGTCTCTTCCAGATACACAGTCTGATGATCCTTTGGAATCCCCTCAAAATATATCCTGGAACTGGCCAGAAGTACAAGCTGTGCAGGGCACCGAGACTCTCACAGTGTGGGCAGTGGGTGACGTCACTGGCCCATTGCTTGCGGTAGGTTTTTTATTACTAGCTAACAAAACTTCTATCTTCTACACCTACTTCTAAATACAAATTTATACCCACCTATATATACGTACTGGCAGTGATTAGAAACGAAGAGCTAAAGATCGAACTCAGTGGCATTCTATTTTAGAGACTTACGAGTATGTCTAACAGTGGACCAAAACAGGCTGATGATGATGATGAATATATGTATGTATGTCCGATCGACGGTATTATAAGCGCCATCATCAGTAAAGGCAAGTAGTTAGGGTAACCGAACAAAGAGAAACAGCGAATAAACTATAATTACTTTCAATCACATAATGTTCTAAGAAGTCTATATGCTCTTTGATAATTTTTTTATCCTGTTTAGGATGCCGATTCCTTAGTGACGCTGCCAAGAGGCTGCGGCGAACAGAACATGGCTCGGTTGGCTACGAACCTCCTGGCACTAACTCAGCTGGACAGTAAATCCACTGCCTACTTTGTAGCGAAGGATCACGTCGCCAGGGGTATGATCATAATCCACGTTTTGGTACAGAAAAGTAAATCTACGATCTTAAATTCGCTAACAAAAATACTATAGCTAAGAAATTTTAAGACAACTATAAGAAATTTTACGGAACAGCAGCTGCTGTTTTGCCATAACCGCGACTTTCTAAATGTCTTCAATGGTAGTGCTTCCAAAATGGAAACTATGTTATATGTATGTAAATAAGTGTGTGTATGCGTTCGTCCGTACTTGTGTGTGTACACAATTATGTTACATTAAGTAAAAAAAACGCAGAAGGATTGCCAGAAATCAAATGGATACTTCACCTCTTATACTATTTGAAAACGGGAATCATGAAACTATAAAAGAGACGATACAGATATATTCCTTCCCCAATTTACCCGAAGGTTCTACCCTGAACACAACTTGGTATTGGAAGTAACCCAATTCAATGTTGCAGGATTCACTCGCCAGCTGCAGTACGTCCACCCGGATGGAGGTTTTAGCGCGTTCGGCCCCTCGGACTCCGTGCCGTCGACGTGGTTGACCGCCTTCTGTGTACGATACCTGCGGAGAGCTTATCAGGTACGTGTAAAATATCATCCATTTAATCTTCGTCTTATTGTGTGACGTCATAGATTATCTTCAAATGCCACACGATTTGCTGTTATACCGGAGTATATGTTTGACCGCTTTCCCTTCTTCGTATATCTGTCACAGAATATCTATCTGTCTCGTCTATGGTCCTTCCTGCCTGCGTGTCATAGACCGTAACAAACAAAAATCTGTCAATACGTATTGTGTTCTGAGTTTATCCTTTGCCTATTTATATATAAGAAACATACTTTTGACTACGACAGCAAATATTTCCAGCTTCTGTCTTACGTTAAGTTCACACAAGTTTAAATAGAAACACTAGTTCGAGGATACACACACACACACAGACAAACATACGCACACGCATAAACGCAAAAACACCTAATTAAAAGCTGATAGAGAACACGCATACGATGACATATTTATTTGGTGTGGAACTGATAAAAAACCTTAGTGTCATATCAGGTATATTACACTAAAATATTTTAGACACGACGGTGTCGACATCAATCATCTGGCTACGAAATGTTGCAGATAATCTCGCCAGGGCTCCCCACGCCGCCCGTGCTGGAGCGGGCCGAGCGCTGGCTGCTGGCGCAGCAGATGGAGAACGGCTGCTTCAGGAACGAGGGACAGGTCTTCCACAGGGAATTGAAGGTCAATAAATCATTCCATTCCTGTATCCTATAATGCACTGAATATACTAAAACTTTCTATCCCTGTTCTCTATAAGGAACTGAAAGGAAGTAAATCTTCCTAATGTCCTTCTAATATACGTGATAAAAAACCAGAATACAAAAATGTGGTCCTAAATTCAAAGTTACGCCCATATTAATAAGGTTCTGTTCAATAACACTTAGTAGGCTGATGCGACTAGCATTTAATTCGGCAGTAATACCCTCATAGAATATTTAAGTGACAATATCCTGACTGAGCTGATTCCTCACCTCCTATTTCAGGGTGGTCTGAACGAAGAAGGCGAGATAGCGAACGTAGCGCTCACCGCTTATGTCATCACATCTCTCATCGAGAGTTCCGCGAATATCCCCTCCAGGGTCATCCGCAACTCCCTGTCGTGCTTGCGCGCTCTGCCGCTTAGCACCAAGTCCCCCTCCAAGGTCTACGCTCATGCTGTACTGGCCTACGCGCTTGTCACTATTAAAAGGTAATTAATTCTGTTAAGTATTTCTATCGAAGATAATGAGGTGACTAGAGAGAATAAATGTTTATGGAAATTTTTATTAATGGTTAGAGAATTAAATTGCTTTCTTGATTAGAATTTTGTGGTACCCTTAATGTTTGATTAAACTGTCGAAGTCTTAATGAATATTGAGTAACCTGCCATTATTGATAGGATCTCATAAATAATTTACGGTTAAATAAATATAATAAGGATGTACGATCGAAAATATTATTATAAATTACTGATATAGATATGAAGAAGAGTTGAGAAGAACGAATGAGGCGGCGTTATGGCAGAAGGGCTTAGAAGACGATGAGGAGGCTCGCGAGCTGCTGCAGCTGCTTAAACTCGCCAAACGGAGTGAGAATTATGTTTGGTGGGAAACTAGTAAGTAGGACGACTAAGGTTTATTTTTTTTTATGTCATAGAAAGTACACATTTGTATTCCATTTGCATGCTAAGGATTCGGAAGGTTGGCTGAAGGTACCTCCTAGGACTAGCAGCATAGTGAATGTTACACGATAAAAGTACGATTTTATTCGTATCGCTTCAAACTCCACACGTTCGAGGTGTACGTGAGCGTAAATTGTGTGAACGCATGCGTCGGTGCGAGAGATGAGATCGGCGGGTAGACCGTTGCTCACATAGGCGTGTCGCGCGCAGCGTCGGCGAGCACGTCGGTGGAGGCCACGGGCTACGCGCTGCTGGCGCTGCGGGCGGCGGGCGCGGGGGCGGGCGGCGCGGGGGCGGGCGCGGCGCGCGGCGCGGCGCGCTGGCTGGCGGCGCAGCGCTCGCCCGCCGGCGGGTTCGTCTCCACGCAGGTGCGTCTCACGTCAGCGCCCTCTGCTGTCCCGTCGCTCGCATCCGATGTCACTAGTTGCTATTCATTTCCACTTGCATATTTACTTGAATATTTCTCATAAGTAGCTGTGGTGCCCTTTACTCGTACGTCGTGTTTATCTCCTTTTGAATGAATTGACGATTTTTTTTATGTACGTAAATAAAACTTCTTTAATACATAAAAAAAAAACAATTATTACGATATCTTCATTGCGTCCTAAAAAAACATACTTACGTCTTTATTATATAAAGTAACTCTAACCCTATTTCATCACACCGATAACGACTTGTCCATATGTCGCCATTAACTCGTCACAAAAAATTAATGTGTGATACTACCAAAACATAGACTTCCATTCGTTCAAAAATGCCTAATACAGTGTCATCTCACCTAAAATTGTGCCTTTAACACCATCACACTATACAATTTTATTTTCACGACTGGTAATTACATTACACACATGCAGGATACCCTGGTGGCCCTAGAGGGACTGACCCAATGGACGCACCTGTACGAGCCCGCCTCCAACCTGACCGTCAGGGTGCGGCACCCGCACTTCAGCCGATCCACCACCCTGTACTCGGACGTCAAGATTCCGGAAGTTATACACGTCGACCCAGCTGACCGGCTGGATGTGGGTGTTGAAGGTATCGGAACTGTTGGACTCATGATCTTTAATATTAATATATCCACCCTTGCTGTGCTTTAGAATGTACGTAAATAAGTTCTCGTTAAGCCTTCCGTGAAGCCCCAACTCGTTTGTCAGCATGGCGATTATGACCATAATCTCTTTTAATTCGGTCTCTGTGCAGTAGTGGATTGAAACGGGCTGATGATGAAGTCTGGATACTGGAGTGGGGCTCTAATTTGTAACTTTACATATTGAAGTCTTACATAACGTATTCAACTCCCTGACCTTCCTAATCGCAAGGTCACGCTTGTGGTTCTACTATTCCATTCCTTTCTGTTGTATTTCGCTCGCGACAGGAGTTACAGAGACGAACATGTAAGCTTCAGCAGAAATGTTAAGTTAGAACGAAGCCAAGATTCCAATATAGCCAGCTACAAGCCCATTCACAATTGACATTGACAATTCTGTGTCAGCCTACTGAACTAAGCAGGAAGCTGTTGGATTCGGAAGGCCCAAGACCAGATGGAGTGGTGCCGATTAAGGGAGGCCTCGGTCCAGCAATGGACATCGAGAAGTTCACGATGATGATGAACTGATTATACCTTTTGCACAGGTGCGGGCTGCGCACTGGTGCAGGCGACGCGCTCGTACAACACGCTGTGTGCGGAGTGCAGCGACGAGGGCGCACTGGGCGTGCAGGTAGCCGTTACCACGGACGGGCCCTTCAACTGCGACGCCAACGGCACCTTCTGCTTCTGCGCCGCCACAGTCGAGGTAAGTCTTTGCAATGACGGTGTCTTTCTACTGTTGACCCTAAAGGCCTCTACAACTTCGTGGGGTTTAGTGGCGAGCTCAAATGGCCCCGTTTAAATTGACGGTAAACATGTGTGGTATGCTTTTACGGCGTGTGTGAGAAAGTGAAAGAGAGAGAAGAAAGATAGAAATGGAGAAAGAGAGTGCTAGTTATTTGAATAAAGAAGCTCGATAATAAGTTCGCTCGAGACTTTCATAAGGATTAGACGGATGCGTGTGGAGGCGCCCCTAGATGAAATACAACGCGGTAGGCATGCAGTGTAAGCGCGAGACGTGTAGTCGTGTGGCGGTGCGCAGGCGTGCGCGTGGTGGCGCGGGCGCGCGCCGCCCATGGCGCTGCTGGAGGTGCAGCTGCCGGGCGGCTACGGCGCCGACGCCGCGCAGCTCTACGCGCAGCTGCAGCCCGCCGACACGCGTCAGTATACGGTGTTCCATATACGCGCTTATTTTGTCTGAACACTTCCATCCATGTCATGTAACTTCCAAAAATGTACTAGGCACCTCGCTGCGGTGACGCCGTAGCTAGGTACTAGCCGAATTGAAATTATTCGCTTCCTCCTATCATGCTTTTAGCTTTACTTGAAGTGTTGATACTGATACTTGACTGATATTGATACTCGATTACTCGTAATAAATGCAAGCGTGCTGTCACACCAGTTCTGCGGCGCATCGAGCTGAGCGCGAGCGGCGGCAAGGCGACGCTGTACCTGAGCGGCGCGGGCGCGGGCGCGGCGGCGGGCGCGCGGCACTGCTACCGCGTGGCGGCCGTGGGCCCGCGCGCCGCTACGCGCGCGGCTCACGTGGCGCTGCTCGACTACTACGCGCCGCACGACCACCACCACCAGGTGCCTGCCCGCTCGAACCTTATCCATTTCACACACCGAGAACGAAACCCTAACCTCCCCCTGCCTTTTTCTTTATACCTTCGGATTCCTTCCACCGACTTCGTCCATCCAACTAGCCCTGTCCGCCCTAATGTCCCCTGCATCCCTTTTTCCTTTCTCCCGCCCCTCGTAATCCCCGTAACGGAAAGTCTGAATTTGAATTCGATGTAGGTCAGGAGGCTCAACTCCTATTGCATGGGACATGTAACATAATTGATAACGGGTAATGTTGCTAAACTTCTCTGTCCACCCCTTCAAAGAAATATAGGCGTGATTTTATGTCAGAAAGTATATATAGTGCACGTAACTGCAGCTCGCCGCGGGGTCGCATCGGGTCAGGGCCGGGCGCACAATGCTAGGTATTATTACCGCCTACAAAATAGTACTTTTTCTTTTTTCACTGTTGTTTTTATTTCGCTTTTATATTTACTGTTTCATCATCAACATACATATAAATTATGTACCGACTTAACTCACGAAAATATTTCCATAATCCGTCTAATTTTGGACCCATCCAAGCTCATTCAGTTTGGATTCTTGGCCATCGCAGCGTAATCGAGGCTAAGACTACACATGCATAGTCAGAAATCTCTAAAAATAACCGTCTTTTTAAGGGTATTCACCTAATAAAATAAATTCCTAAATCCATTCTCTCCTGGTAATTCCAGATGTATACAATACCAGAAGACTGCCCACCTCGCATATCGCAGGAAACCAACGATTATCTCCCTTCAGAGAATCTCTTCACCAAAGCGAAATCGCTCAGTGACGATGGAGAAATAGTCATAACTCATGAGTTCTCATTCGAGGACATTCCTGAGGGAATACCTCTAGATGATCCCATATATGAAAACTTGACGCGACAGAACAGGAATGATGAGAATGATGATGATAGAAATTCGAATGATAAAATGAATATCCATTCTGACACAGTCAATAATGCCAACACCAAAAATGATGTCAATGAAAGAGAATCAGATAATGAGACTACATATGCTGAATTGAATAAAGGCAGTGAAACTAAAGTAATCGATATAATCAAAACGGGTACTGAACAAAATGCAAAACTTGTATCTGAAGCGAAGAACGATTTGATATCGAATAAAAAATGTCACAATGAAATCCCAGAACGAGTTATCTTAAATAATAAAGACCTTATCTCAAAAGAAAATAAAATAGCACAGATAAAACAAGAAGTGAAAGATGAAGACAAATTAAAATTGCCCATTGATAAAGAAGAGAATGTAATTCCAGAAAGTAATCAGAAGTTAAAAGAAGGAACTAAAAATGATGAAACTGAAAATTTTAACAATAAAGAAAAAGTGAAAGTTATGAATGGAAAATTGCAAGTAGATAATCCTATGTTATCAGATTTCCATGTGATAGATACGGAGAAGGATCTAGAGGTGCCCGCAGGTGTGGAGGGACCCTTACCAACCGTGGTGTTGCCACCACAGAACGTTGTCTTCGTACAACCACAAACAGGTGAAATTATTCAATATACATG
>DWJK01002641.1:0-14277 GCA_018248815.1 Croniades pieria auraria
CGTTTTGTTTATAAAAACGTAAAAAAAAACGTAACATCACGCTTGTAATCCCCGAAGGGGTAGGCAGAGGAGTGTAGTACACTCCCAAGTTATGTTTATAATCTGTAAAATTATATTGAAACTTTATATGAAGACAAATTTAAAAAGTGGTTAGTTTCTCAGATATCGGTAACGAATGAAGTTGAGCGCACATATATATTACAGAGCATATTGAACAGGGTTCAGTTTCGTTTAGACAGATTAATAAGACGCAGTCGAGATTTTCTATAGAAAATTTTGAGAAAACCAAAAAACTAAAATCCTCGTAGACAGAGTCCCAGGCGGCAGCTCGTCATGCAATAAAGAAGTGCAATCAGAAGAAAACAGATATAATCGTACCTTACTTAAAACAATGGAATCCTAATTAATGGTCTATTCAGTGGCTACTGAAGAGACCAAAAAAGAACTCCAGTCATTCCATCACTGACGCTGAAGGGACAGCGAAACAATATGAAAGCAAATGGCACCAACATATAGCGCAGAGAAAACCGTGAGGTTTAAGCCGGCAGGTCTCCGCTTAACCCTCGGTCACATTAAAAAAAGTAGATTGTGATCAGTTCAGTTCGAACCTATTGCTATTGAGTTGTATTTGATTCTTAATCAATTCTAAATAGTCAGCTCTGCTGTACTGAGACATCAGTAATACAAGCACTTCGGCTTTGTAATGGGAACAGACGTGATATACTGCTTTAGGGTTCTGTAACCGCAGCAGAGCGAGTATTGTGGCTATTTAATTGATGCGTTTTAACATACAAGAGTTTTTGATAATTGGACTTACGTCCTTAGTGGATAGACTGATACGTGCGTTAGAGAAGGTTATGGAGAATTCCAAGGTGCACGGTGTCCTCATGATGCTTTCCTTCATCAATAAAGCAAGTGATATCTAATCTTTATCTCAATATGAGAGGAGATCCATATTCCAACAGTGGAATGATAAATGGATTGATTATTATTAATATATTTAATTTTAAGGCGTACATCGTTCTTGTGAAAAGACAGGTGCGTAAAGGAATTAGAAAATACTGCAAAATATTTTGTATTCACTTATTTTTCCATGACTGTAATGCTATATGCTCTCTGCCTACCCTGTAAGGGACTTGGCGTGAAGATATATATGTATGTATGTACTGTAATGCTAACATTAACATATTGACTGCCTTGTTTGTTGAGTGGTGGCATAGTCAAGAGTGTTTGTTGAGTGGTCCTGGGTTCGATTCACGGGTCGGGTACTATCCGACTTTTCCAGTAGTAGTCCGGAGTCATAATTCGTATCCCCTATATGGTAATAGGCTCACCCACCATTTCAAGGGACGTAAAATTTTACAGATGGATCCTGGAAGTGTACTACACTCCTTTGCTTAAACCTTTCGGGGAATACAAGCTTAAAGATATAAAAAAACATTAGCATATATAATATAATGATTGCCTTGTTGGTCGACTGTTTATAAGCGCAATTGCCGATCGGAAGGTCTTGGGTTCATATCCCGGGTCGGGTACTAGTAGTGACTCGGAGTGCGGATCCGTGCCCGGTGTATGACAAAGGGCTCACCACCATGGGGCTTAAACGTAACTGGTGAAACGTGGGAGTATACCACACTCCTCTGCCTACCCCTTCGGGGATTATCGGCGTGGCGTTACGTTTTAAGTATATATAATACAATGCTTAAAATATATCCCTATAAAACCTTTCATTTTCACCAATCTAGCCTTCACTTCAACATAAATGAAGCACATTTTTGCGGGTAACGCTACTACAATAAATTAATCAATTAGGTAATTGTATTACGGAGCTCACTTAGTGAAATGAATTTTTTTACGAATTAGATCGTTACGTTGATGAATTGAATATACGTGGAACACTCAGGTTGATGAAGTACGTTCCTACTGTGGAATTATGTTGATTTACCCGCCACAGTACTAGCGAACTCAATACATTATGTATTCAAACAATTAATTTATTGCGTATATTATTACATTTAATGAATTATTAATATCTAAGTGTTGTTTTGTTTTTATTGACATTTTGTTCTATTTGAGTGCTTCGTTGATAGAGTCGTTGTGAGCGCGACAGCTGAGTGAGAGGTCCTGAGTTCGACCCTCGTGTCGCTCACTGTTATGTATATGGCAATAGGCTCACACTCTATTAAATGTTGGGACGCATGACGTAACTGGTGAAATGTAGGTGTGTACTGCACTCCTCTGCCTATCTTGGGGGGTTACAGGCGTAATGTTACGTTTTTCTAGTTGTATGTACTCCAGTACGCTTCTCAATCTCAAACCATCGTCATATTGAGTGATCACCGTAAAGTATTAAACCTTAGTTTAATTCGCAACTTTAGCAGCCAATACGATTTATAAATTCGGATATGAAAATCCAGAACATAAACAAGGTAAACGTGCTGAAGATAAATGTAGCAGGTAAAGTTTTATTATTGCCAATATTCAACTGTTTGTTACCGAAAACAGCTAAATTTACGGTTCCCAATATTCTGTTTTGCTGCGCCATTACAGCGAATAATAATTAAATCCCGATTAACGGTACAATACTTGTGTGAAATTAAGTTTTTCATCACTCAAAATAAAATTTACTTAGAATCTTTTTAATTATTTATTCTTCATTATCAATAACAAAGGGCGGACTCAATCGGAGTTTTTCTACAAGTCCACTCAGTTGAGGATGAATATTTGCAATAGACATCTAAACTATTTCAAAGTATAGAAATAATAGACAACTAAAATATTATTAAAACTACTCGATATCTATTGTATTTAATAAAATTAAAAAATTATGTATAAATGGATACGGATATAAAATTTCGATCGCAACGAATTTGTTGCTTAGAAACAGTTACAGACATTTTCTTGTGTAGCCGAAGGCGGCTAAAATCGCGTGCTTCAGGTTTCATTAAGCATCAGGGTTACTCTCGTTAGCTTTTTCTTTAACAAGCGCTAAGATTAAGTGTGCAAAAGAAATTAGCGAAGTGAATTAGAATATGTACTAAACGAAAACAGTATTACAAAAAATTATCATAAAAAAAAAATTACACAGTCATAATATCAGTAATATAATATATTTACCGTATAAAATATTAGTATACTATTAAAGAATAATTTTTTTATTTTTTTTTTAATGAATGAATTATAATTAGTATAATTTACAGATATATATAAAATTTATAGATACAATATAAATTGTCTGTTGGAGTGGTTGAGAGCGCGACTTCTGAGTGACAATTTATGGGTTCAGTCCCTGGGTCAGGTATTACTGAGCTACTCTTTCTTGAAATTCCCAGTAGTACCTCGGAGTTCAGAATCGCGTCCGGTGTATAGCAATAGGCTTATCTCTATTCATTTGGTGGAACGTACACGTAGCGGGTGAAACGAGGTGTGTACCTCCCATGCCTACCTCTTCGATGAAATATGCCTATATTCCTCTTATGCCTACCTCTTCGAGGAAATACCGGCATTATGTTATGTACGTAGATATGTATTGAATAACAACGTGGTAAGAAAATTAACCTATATATCTAGAAAATTCCACACCGCGAGTGTCAATTAATTCGTTAGACTGAACGTCTACTGTGTTATTTAAAAAAAATATATAATCATTGTTTAAATAATAATTTTCAGGCGTTCATATAATCATATCCGGAATATTAATAATAGCCCCAGGCGCTGCCGCATGTCTTTGACAATATTATGAATAATTGGATTTATATGTACATGAGGAAAACCAAACTTTTAACGATTCTATTTTTGTCGTCAATAACATAAAACAAATGTCTACAACAAGGTAAATGAACTGGGCAAAGATAAGTAATAATAATATTGACACACATTAATTACAAAGCTCGGATTAATTAAATAAATGTTAATTAGATGTTTGACAGAATGTAGATTTTATTAAATTCAGTCGTAGTATTATTAACTGATGCGGCAAGCCGACGCGCGATGGCGCTCATTAGGGAATCAGCTGTTGCTTAAGACAGGCGGTCGATGATAATCATGATATGATTGTGTTATCCACACAAATGCATGTAACGTTTAAAAATATAATTCTCGTACGTCAGAACTTGTTAAATTATGTTATTTTACAAATAAACATTTGTCCGGTATTCGATAAACTGAACGCCTACTCACAAGATTTTTTTTGTTTAAAAGCTAATAAACAATCATTCCACCGATATTTCTAAAGATTGCCTAATAGTTTTTTTTTATGTTGAAAAAGTCACCCGCTTAATCATAATTATTCTTTTTGATTTACTCGATAGTGTTTTAATTATTACTTACACATTATTATTAAACGGTAAAATATTTTAAAACAAAGTATTTATTATGAGTACACAACTGCACGGAGTTAAGTAGTTTTTTACATGTTCGTTACGAGTTCCACTAACCGTCAACAGATGGCGCTGACAGGATCATTCCTGTAGCTAATAAAGCCGAAACAATAATGACGTTTCTCTCAAAGCGTATTGAGAATTTACATTTTTAAGAATGTTTATATTTATACGTTATAAACAATGTTTTCAATATTAGGGAAAATGCTTACGATAAATTATTATTTATCAAAATATATTTAAATTACATGAACTGTTCGTTTTATTAGTAATAAATAATTCTTTATGACAGCATAACACTAGTCATCATAAATATTGGCTTATCGATGGTATCCGTCAGACGACGTGACTCCTGACTTGATTTCGACCAAAATTAAACATTAAATGAAGGTGAGCTGTGTTATTGTTCAGATCTAAATAATAAGCCTGCGTATTCCATTGGAGTAACAATACGGCGCTAACAATCGGTTGCGAGCGGCTTAAAAGTTTGGCTGCACAATGGCGTATGGCATACAATGGCGATTCTGTTACCTGCGACATCAATATGTGCATAACCGTATGGCATGGCGCTGCAGTGAATCACAGTCGTCGCCCGTTCGCCCTGCACAAATGTCGACTATGACTCATGCACCGCAGCCGGCAAAGCGAGGGAGGATGCCCGTACACACATTCTGTGATTAATAGAGACGTGCAAGGATGTTGATACGCTATCTGACTCAAACATTATTCGTTTGTTAGTTAGAAAAATGATTAGTGTCACTCATTTCTTTGTTGACGTTATTCAAAATAAATTATTAGTAATTTTATGCGTATCGCGATTCAGCGATGACGTTGCTTTTAATGACAATACGAATAATTATGTTGGGACTGGAAAACTGTTACACAGAACGTGCGTTCTGACGAAACCGGTCCCTGCCAAAGATGGTAACCGGTCAGGCTTTGAGGCTGTTCTGGGCCGCGTCGCCGCCCTACATATGACCTAACCGCTATCTGGCGCTATTGGGTTTCTTACTTATTTCATGAACGCCGCTTGTACCCACTCGCCTTGTGATAACTACCTAGCTCCGGACGATACTAGGAGTCGAGTAAACGGTTCATGAATCGTTACTCCTCCAAACTTCTCCAGATTCTTTTCATAAATATTTGGATATATGCCAAAGCATTAAAATAGCTTAACCTCGTTTCATTGAAATGTTTGTCATTTTTTATGTTATACAAGTGCCGAAAGGGCTTATAGCTTAATGTTGGGTTTAATGTAAAAAAGAGCATTCATATGGAATGCTTCATGCTTTATGTGTATTCAGTTTAAATCCACATACAAAACTGCGAACGCTGCTTTGCGACGAAAATTAGTAGAATCATGTTCCGTCTGTAAAACTTGTATGAACGACCTAATCTTTTTCTAAGAACTTAATTTAACATACAACTGGCAACACTTATGCTTTAGTTTTTAAAAATTATGTCATTAAAGAAATTGATTTATTTCACTGGAACTCGAATACGCCTTTGTTCATAACCGATATCGATAACGTAATAAAGATACTAACGTCATATCGCAGCGATAAAGTCGTATAATCATGCAATTCTTAATATTTCTTAGCCTTTCAACAAATTTGATTGCGTCGCGTTCAACGTGTGATGATCGTTTACGATTATTCGTGGTGATAAGTATTAAAAATAAACGGTATCTTATAAGGTAAATCGCTATCTACAAACCTAAGAACCATCAGGTTCAATAAGACGTATGTCGACTAACCCGCAATTGGACAGTGTGGTACACACTGGTCTTAGCTCTTTTGCATTATAAAACAAAGCATCGGTCCATGTGTGGTACTATTGATGATATGGGATACGTCAATCATATAATAAATTCAAGTTATGTAAGATTTCGTCCAAAAAGCTTTCAACACTAGTAAATGATTTCCGAGTATTAAAAATCATTGTTACAACGTTTACTCAATTTATAAAATCTTGTGTTATTGGTGTGTTATTGGTGTGTTACAATGGTACATTACAACATGTAAATGTATTGTACGAGGAAAACTACTGATTACCTAATAAATACCTTTTCATAATATATATGTATATATTTGTACTATGATAATGGCTAACGAGTAACCAACAATATTATATTGAACAGGTTTTGACATAATTACGACTAAGTGGCCTATAGGTAATAATTGTATAATGTTATTTAGAAATATTCATGTTTCAACGCTTAGAAAAAAAATTAGAGATGTTTCTGACGGATTTTCTGTAATGCGTTCAATAAAAAAAATGGCTTCCCCCGTCTTCATTATTCCGGCGGCACTCCCTTCTGCGCATTGTCGTCGGCACGCGGCGCGCATTTAAATGGCGGAACATCCGACTTCGACCGAATCTACGTCCACATCCGGCCGATGACATACCAACCAAGCACAAAAGCTCGTTTATCATGGCTGCCAATCTTAAATACAATATATAACGGTTTTTGTCACATTTTGGGCGGGATTCATTACATTATTGACGCAATGTCTTATAAAAGAAATAATAAAATTTCAGTAGCCAGCAAACAATAAATTTTGTTAGCGGCCATTTTGAAAATCGAAAATAGCCAACTAGAAAATTGAGACGACACTAATATATGCCTATATAGTATAGATAGGTATAAATGCTGTACCTAACTTAAACGCTTTTATGGACATCGCCGACAGCCATCAGGACCATATGTTACCGTACAGTCGCGCAAAAAAGGGCTACTAAGGCCTCCTTTAAAACTAAAGAGTCAGCTATTACTGGATACGTAATATAAATATCCTTGTACAAAGACTTCTACTTACCCATAATATTGCTAAATAGAATATCAAAATTTGTGCTATCGTTTATTATTATTATTATATTACTACGCCAAGGCCGTTAGGGGGCAGACAGAGGGCATCTTGTACCAAATATTTTTTTATTACTTTTAACTGCTGCATTCTCTCCTCTGGCGTTACCACAGACCTTCTTTGAATAAATACTAAATTAGAACTATTTGACTCTTGAAGCAATGAAGGAAAACGTGTGGAAACATGGCACAGCTCAGAGTTCTCCTCAAAAAAGTTGTAGACTGGCCTTCACCGTCTCCTTCTGAGGGGACACTCGTGCCCAACAGTGGATAAAAGAGCTGAAAAATAATACTGTCATGAACACTTGTGAGTGTGATATTACAAAGCTCAACCTTAGTGGTATCCTTTCATATCACACGCCCGAGTACGACCTCGTAGTAAGCCAATATGGCGCAGCGCGGCGCCACGCTTCACTTCAAACATGTTTACGGTTTATAATATGTATCAATGATTTTACAATACGATGTGTTCGTATTAAGTAATGGTACATAACATCACGCCTGTAGTTCCCCGAAGTGGTCGGCAGAGGAGTTTCATGCACTCCAACGTTGCCTCAATTATGTTTTCCGTCCCACCATTGACTAGATGATACGAAATATAAGTGATATAATGATTAATTTTAATAATATTACTAATAAAAAAATTTTTTTATATCAGTTGTTAGGATACGCTATTGGTGATCATTACTTCAAAGATAAAAGTAACTATTAGTAGCTTTGCATTAAAACAGTAACGAACCGCATTGGAAACTAAACCAATGTGTGTTAACCGAGATATATATATATATATATATATATAACTAGTTACTAGACGATATCCTCGTATGTACCCCCGATGCAATCTTATAAATCGATGCTTCAAATATATTCATGTGTGAAGAAAGTGATGAAAATAGAAGAAACATATCAGGTCTGTAAACATTGAGATATTTGGCATTCGGTGATCTCTGCGTACTTCGCATGTGACCTGGCGTGATGATATAATAAAGATGATTCGAATACAGTCATAAGCGTACAGGATTTTGTCTCTCTACTAATATTCTAATGTAATTAACATACAAACAAGACGTTGGCAGACAAATGCCTGTCAAAACAAACAATGGAGCTTGGAAGCTATGTCATATAACTTTTTGGGCTTTGGAGATACGATGATTAATAAAAAAGTAATCTATTTTTAAATACACTTGGGCACAAAGCCCAAACGGTCGATGCATGTGTTACTTGCGAGATATTTATTGCAGTCACCATGCTGTTGGAATGGTAGGATTGAAGTATACATTATATTATCAGGGCCGGTACTCACTGAGCTATAAATACAGTTGGAGATATTCGCTAAATGTGTTAAGGTAAAACATACAGCTATGTATGTTTTACCTTATTATTCTGTTCTCTTCATTTTATAATTAAGCTCCTTCCGGTAAAGGTTGTCTGGAAGAGATCGCTCGTTTAGCGATGAGACCGCCTTTTGTTTTTACCAAACTTTATTATTCCATACTTTGTATTTTTATATGGTATACAATAAAGTGTTTGTATTGTATTGTATTGTATGTATTTTCCGTCAAAAAATTAATTTGTGTTTACTGCTTTGCCCGTACTTGTATTAACAATTCATTGATATGTGGATCGAATTCATTTAATGTTCAGTATAACAAGTTGTAGGGAATCGGATTTAAGAAGCCCGTTTCAATCGAGACAAGTTTGACTTTGTTAAATGTAGATTTAACTTTAAGTGTTAATAGTAGCCCTTATTTTATTTGAAGTGTTAGTGGCAGCCCTTAATTTTTTTGCTTGAAGTGTCAGTGGCAGCCCTCAATTTTTTTGATTGAACCGTTGGAGGCAACCCTAGATGTGGTCATGTGTTAAGTGTATGGCGCGGCGCAACGGTCGCGATTTAAGGCCGCACAAGTCAACGCCACTGCCAAGGTCGGCGCGCCGCCTCCACGACAAACACTCGCAAGTACCATTCGATGCAATCAAGCAACTAGACGCACAAGATCAATATACCACGATGATGATAGGAAAATTATACCGATTCATATATATTTCAATGAGCGGGTCCTTTCAACTAGACCGACTCGGGGAGCAGAGGAAATTTTTCACGCATTAAAAATTAAACTAAGCACATTTTAATAACGTCTATTTTAATATTTTTATTTTTTAAATAAAATAAAATAAAAAAATAAAATAATATTTAAATTTTTTGTGACGGCTCTCGAGTATAATATTGGAATCACTCGCAAGAACTTCATATATTACGCCTACATATGTCAATGAGTAAACCGAACTGAACACGTCTGAGTACCATCTGTGTGCGACTTCACATTCCCAAGACCGTTATTTTAACACAATATATTAAATTCTATATATGAAATTCACGTTTCATTTTAGCACTCAATAAAGATATGTACTGTGTCACTTCGTTCTACAAAGTAAAAGCTTACCAAGCGAGGCGTCGCAAGTAGGCTTGTCTAGTTTCAGTTGTTATCTAGTCTCAGTGCCACGGTTTGAGATGACGCCGATGTTTATCGATCTCGGCGACGTAAGACTCACTGATCAGCAGTTGGTTTCTATATAAAATTATCGAACATAAGAGTAAGAGAGATAATATATATACACATGTAAAATAAAATACAATAAAAGTATCTATATATTATCAGGTGGTCTGGTTACCAATAATCAAGTTCTTTTGATGCTTACTTTGCGATCAGACGGCCATGTGTGACGTCATAAGCACTATTATTGTTATATTAACCGTTAATATAAGAACTGATGGTACATGGATTGAACCTAGTGAGTAGCGATATGAAAATTTCGTTGGAACATTGCAAGCGATGATGATATGAATTCGCGAGCGGCCCGATGCGGGTGAACGCTCGCTATTGGAACCGGTCGAGCGGGCGCACGGTGGTGGCAAAAAGGATCTCCCGGGAATGTGGCGCGCTCGTCGCCTGCCGCTCTCCTACTATCGCCCAGATATTTCCGGCTCAGATTGATATGTAACTAGTTTAGAAACCGCCACAAACTAGATAATTTCGTTTTATTTATACACACGTGCGCCTCGAAAATCAAACCATACGATAATGTACGTAATTAGCTAATTTTTAATGTGTTATCGACAGGGCATGATGTCAGCTAAGTTTTGTTGATATATTTATTATCAAGTGATTCATTACAGTCTCTGGTCATTCGTACTTTGACTTATTACCTATTGTTCCTGATATTATCCTCATATATTATGCATTTACAGTTCCCGATAGTTCTAGAAAGGAATTGCTCGAGATAGGAGAGTTCTGGAAAAGTGTTGCTTGAGACGTGAGAATATCATGAAATAGTAGTAAAACTATGGAAATTAATGTCGAATATTAGTTGAGAATCCATCTAGTTCGACTTTCTATAGTCTATGGTCTATGTTCTATGATGGTCTATGGTCTATGGTCTATGTTTTATGATGGTCTATGGTCTATCGTTAGGCCGAAATGAGTAATAATCTCGATCGTGATGTTATTTCCTATTCATGTTATACCCAAATCCTAATGTAATAAAATGGGCTTGTAATAATTAAAAGAGTAATTATCCGGGCAAAGTAATTACCTATTTAATCGAATAAATTGCACAAAACCCTTGTGTGATTTGCGCAAAACGTGAGGATACTCACGCTCCGTGCAGTTATCGTGTAAAACGTTAATGTTGCAGTTGTTTGAGTAACTAAAGTTACTTTAGTTAAAGCATATCTTTGCTTGCAGGAAACAATGGGAAGGAAAAAGAAAACGCCCGTGGCAAGGAGGCGACCTCACCGGCGGCCCGATCCGCTAACGGTCAGTATATAATATATTTATAAATATAGATTTTATAATTCCGGGTACAGGCGCTTCGCGACGTTGGCAGGAGAGCGTTGCTATAGCGATAAAAGAATATTACGGCATGAATGAGTGCTTAATGATCGAGCTTTTCATGGGTGGGAAGGGGCAGGGGTGTATGGCGGGGGAAGAGGGGTTAGCGGCGCGCACATGCGTCCCCGGGGGTTGACGCACGCAACGCGCAGCCGCGGCGCCACCCTCGCGCACCGCCGCCGCCCCCGCACCGCGCCGCACCCCGCTCTGCAGGGGCTCGCGCTCCCAGACACCCCATTCCAACCGTATATTTGCGGAAATTGGAATTCTCTCTTGATATTAGCCGCCTGCTATTTAAAGATACGAATGACACGATCAAATGTGTATTGAACGCGTCATAATTTAACACGATGATCTTCAAGATTTATGCTTGATAACCTTTATTGACGAAATACATAAATTTACAAATATGTACTGTTTGATATTGCTATGGTACATCGTATTGAGCCGCGGTGATGATGTTGGTACAAAAATTTAAATCGATAGAACGGGAGGTACGATGCGATGAACCCAAAACTAATTTTAAAGTTTCCGAACATTTGTTGGCCGGGTGGTGTAATCATGTGGGATATGTGTCTAATATGGACACCAATGTGATTCTTTAATATAATATTTAAACTCGTTATTATAGGATTTTTAAAACTTTATTATTTCTTCTATTCCTTGATATGTATAACGTAACATAAGCTAACTTGCGAGTACTATATTTCCCTGCCTACTCCTTCGGAGAAATATAGGCGTGATGTTATGTTATATACCCTTTGAACTCGAGCAGCGCCGACATTGCGTCCGTCAGTTTTGAAGTGTCGACTCGATCGGCGCCGATACGGCGCCCAGTTGATTTGAAGTATCGACTCAAGCGACGCTGCCGCGGCGTTAGTCTATTGTAACTCGGTCTGCTTATTTACGGTATATGATAAAATATTCCTCGCGTAAAAATACTTTCGTGGACCAGGCTCGACTTACTCTTTTAGTCAAGCCTTAGTTCAGTTTAGTTAGTCTCATTGTTAGGACAGCATTCGCTTGAAACAATCTTGGCCGTGTATATAGCAACTGAAAGTTCATGAGCCCATAAATATGAATCAAGATCAGATCAGCTCAAGTTCGGACGAATTGAATTTTTCCGGCTTGTATAAAGAAATTACATCAATCTCCGACGGATTACGCCACGAAGAAGACAGAGAAGAAATAAGCGGTGTGAGATTAAGCAAAATTAGAATTATAGAGAGCGAAAGTTAAGTTGAAAGTGAAGTCGAAAGTGGAGCTGCGGAAGATGCAAGCAGTTCAAACTGGGTACTTTGCAAAAAGTACGAAGAAATATCCCCAAATGTACAATTTATACCTGGCCAAAACCCCACAGCATCACAAATAGTTTCTAACATCGAAGAACCAATGGATTTTTTTAAACTGTTTTTCACCAATGACCTCGTGGAAAATCTTGTTTCTGAAACCAATTCATATGCAAAACAAAAATTGGAAGGAAAGACGCTATCTGCAAATTCAATATGGCGAAGCTGGCATGATGTGAACAACGAAGAATTCTGGGCATTTATTGCAGTTATAATCAATGCAGGCACGATGCCGTTGGCCAATTTGCAAGAATATTGGTCGAGGCATATCGCCAGTTATATTCCTTTCTTTTCGGACACATTTACAAGAGACAGATTTAGCCAAATATTCTGGATGCTTCACCTGAAAACTATTTCACCACGCTACACGGATCCGAGAACCCGTCTACAGCGAGTAAGTTGCTTTCTGGATTACATCAACTCAAAGTTCTTGGAATATTTTATACCGGGCGAGCATATATGTGTGAACGAGTCAACGATAAAATTCAAGGGTCGGATTTCGTTCACAACGTACAATCCTAAAACACCGACAAAATGTGGTATTAGAGTTTATATTCTAACTGACTCGAAGACTGGCTACGTTTGCTGCATTTTGCCATATTATGGATCACTCACAACAGAGCGCTTGACTAGACCCGATTTACCTATTTCATCAAGAATTCCGATTCACTTATACAACATGTTGTTGGAGAAAATTCCTGGTGCTCAGGGGCACCATATGTACACGGATCGGTATTTTACTAGTTATTGTTGAGCTCAAGAACTGGCCAAATTAAAATGCAATATCACCGGAACAATCTCAACGAACAGGAAAGGATTGGCCAAAGAAATAAAAATCCCAAATTTTTCGAAAGATTCCACGGTCGCGTATCGACGGGGCAACACCCTACTGTTAGGATGGAAAGACAAGAAGATTGTCATTTATTTAACTACAAAGGGTGACACAGGAATGTTGACGGTCAAAAGAATTATACGAGAACGTGTGGAAGTACTCGCCAAGGGACCCAAGATTGTATTGGACTATATAAAATATATGGGTGGTGTTGATCGGTCCGATCAATGTCCATTGACATATTGTTTTCTGCGAAAATGGCTGAAATGGTGACGTAAGCTTTTTTTTGGGGCATGGAAATTCGCCTCATCAATTCTTATCTTCTCTATAAACAAGAGAAGACAAAAAAGGGGGAAAAGCCACTGAGCCATTCGCAATTTTTAAAAGCACTTGTCGAGCAATTGAGAGGAAAACATCGCCAGCATCGTGATCAAGCATCTACGTCACATTCCGACGACATCAGACTCAACGGAAAGCTGCACGTAGTACTTAAAGGGCCAAAAAGGGACTGTAAGGTTTGCTCTGATCGCAATACGTCTGGAGGTAGGCGGGAAGTAACATATTATTGTGATACGTGCCCTGGTAAACCTAGGTTGCATCTTGGGCATTGTTTTACGAAATACCATACAAAAACTAATTACAGAGCGTAAACATTCTAACATTTAGTTGCTTTTCATATAAAAATAAATAAATGTGTTAAATGTTGTTATTTGTGTGACTGCCTCGTTGGTCGAGTGGTTGCAAGCGCGTCTGCCGATCAGGAGGTCCTGGGTTTAAATCCTGGGTCGGGTACTATTGGATTTTTCTAATTTAGAATTAGAAAAATTATAAAAGTTATCGACATAGCCCAAAGCATTAGTAAGCTCTCAGAACCGATAGCCGTTGGAGTAGACGTGTTCTGGAGTGGAGACCGCGACTTGGCAAAAGTAGCGTGGGACGCCCTCCAGCTAGGTAGAGTGAC
>DWJK01002642.1:0-14277 GCA_018248815.1 Croniades pieria auraria
GTTACGCGCGTGGTCTCAATTGTGTTTGCATAACAATCGTTGACTGCCTCGTTCGTCGAGTGGTTGCAAGCGCGACTGCCGAACGGGAGGTCCTGGGTTCAAATTCCGGGTCGGGTACTATGGGAATTTTCTAATTTAAAATTTCTAGTCGTGACTCAGAGTCTGGATCAGTGCTCGGTGCTTGACAATAGGCTCACCACCTATTCCATGGGACTTAAACGTAACTGCTGAAACGCGGGAGTGTACTACACTCCTCTGCCTACCCCTTTGGGGAGTATAGGCGTGATGTTACGTTTCGTTAAAACTTGTCGACAATCTTCAGCTAGATGTAAATAGTTCTCACAAGCGATTCGAATTCTAACCTATATATCCACGAATGTCCCCAGTCTCGCAACAAGTCTCGCTAATTGCTAGAAGAAACCAGAGACTCGCAATAAAAGTATGAGTAATCTGCTAATTAGAACATCCTGATTTCGTGTGAGTCACACATTTACCCAAATCTATGACCTAGAAATGTTCTATTAACTTTCTTTGCATTACGTATTGACGTTAAAGATCATGTAGGAAATGAATAGAAATGGATAATATGGTATGAACAAACAGACAAGCAAAAATTTTAATTGTGTTATAATACGTCTTTTTACAGAATTTGGGATTCGGAAAAATATGTTTAATTTTGGAGAATCGTAAAGTAGCGGTAGAAAATAATATAAGTAATAGTATTGTAAAAAATTATCAATATGAATTGAAGTTAACTAAATGTTATGCAATCTAACTATTGATACACAGCTTTTACAAAACACTAACCACATCGCGACCATAGCAAATGTTCTCGATAATCGCGGTAACTAACGATTTGGTCTATTGTTATGAGAGAAAAAAACACTCTAAGCACCAAAGCGCGGTTATTGGTTCGAATAAGTAATAAAAGTTTTGTAACAAGAGTTAAGTAATGAGAGTGATGGTTTTCTGTCTTTTTGTCTCGCAAATGAGTGAGATTGGATTTGTAATTAGGAATATCGCGGTTTAAAAACAGTTTTGCCTCGTCTTTTAGCTATTGTACCTGGTACGAAATAAAATAAAAATGCAACTCGTTTTTATGACCGGGAAACTATTTGACTGCCCTGTTGGTCGAGAGACAGTACGCGCGATTGCTGGATTTGATCCCCGGGTTAGCTACTATTAGGTTTTTCTAACTTGAAATTCCTGGTCACTGCCAGCAATCTACATAGATCCTACTAAATCCTACTCCAATCTACTGGTCAGAATCGGAATTTGTGCCCGGTGTATGGCAATACACACCCCCTATTCCATGGTGAGTCGTAAACGGAATCGAGACAAAAACATAGGAGAGTTTTACACTCCTCTGCCTACCCTTTGGGGGGGATACGTGCCATTATGTAAAAAACTATTTTAGGAAATATCTGCACGAAATAACCCAAAACTTTACTTACCCTGCACATAGTCTGTATTCCTAAACAGCAAGCATGAGTAATAATAAAAAAAGTGATGTCATCAGCTTTCCTTTTGAATTCTACTTACGAACATATATTACCCAAACATCTGAATACCAGTCATGTGTGACATAGTTAAGCAATGCAAAAAATCGAGAACTAAAGTGTTGTGTTCACCTTCTTTGGCAAACAGTCAAACAACTCCGTGATACATTTGTAAGATATATCGTCTAAATATAAAAGGTTGCCACTTGAAGGAATGAAAAATTTATTTATGTCCGTTTCCTCCATACGTAAACGTGACATAAAATATGATTTGAATATAAATCTAGTTCATCATCATAATCAGCATGACGGTTGATTACTGCTGGACATAGGGCTAATCTAAACATCTCCACAACTCAGTCCTCCTCTTCTCTGGACTCATTGGTTTCCTGTGATCCTAAATGATAATATTTTTTATTTCTTGATTTAAGCATCATGGGTGGGTATACCTCAATTCACGGGTATATACTGGTCTCTACAAATGAGTGTCATCATGCTCTCTCCTGGGCTTGCCAAACCCAGCTTCTACCTGCAGAATTTCGCAGTTCGCAGATCCCATCTAGCAGCAGGGCGTTCTACTCTACGTTTGCCGTATATTTTGATATAAAGCCCTCCGACAGGGTCTACGACCGCTACCTAATAGTGGATAAAAAATATTATTATCAGTCAGGCATGTCCAATCTGACCGCGACGAGCATTATTTAACTGAAGAAACTTATTTTAATTTGCAACCGCGGCTGTGTTATGAACGTTACAAACTAAAAGCTTCATTAAATTTCAATACAATATAAGACAGATCATTACTCTTGTGTTTCTCTTAAGAGCTAGTCAGAGAAGTCTAACATCCACTCTTCACAAGACGTGTTATAGGTTCGTCCCACCCAGTACGGAATGGGACTATTACTATACACCGGGCACAAGTTCAGACTTCCAGCTACTACTACCTACTAGAAGATTCAAGTTAGCAAAACTTAATAATACTTTATCCAATCCGAGAATAAAACCCAGGACCTCTTAATCAGCAGTCACGCTTGCAACCACTCGACGAACGGGGCACATAAAATATAATAAAAAAAAGCACTATCAATACTTTCGATCGATTTTATCTATGTTTAGTTTTATTAAGTAACCTTTTCGTTGATAACTGTAACAAAAACTATCAAGATCATTCGGTTCATTTTTTACTACGTAAGAGGCAAACATGCTAACTCATTTGCTTCTGACACTTCACTTCTCCGGGCACTGTTATACACACGCCATCATACTGCATTCTGATACATAATTAACTAAATTCTGCAGTAACTGAATTCTTTGTTATTAAAGTTATCATAGTCAGTTAATAATCTGTGTAACATGTAATTTAATTTTGGTGTTATAAATGCCATAATATCACTTCAACGTGCTTTTAAACATACCATTAAAGGTCACGACTATCTTTGTGAACTTAAATAAATACGTCCCCAATTGACTTGCCTATTATTACAGTCATGATCATATCAAATGATTTATTATACAGTAAAATATTCGTTGTAAAACATTACATGTTTATTTTGCATAACGTATTTTAATGTAAAAATAAACGGACAATATTATTAAAAATATTTGGAGATCAAGTCACGCCGTACTAACAAATTTGAATTATTATTAAAAACAATATAAGTTTATTTTGTCAACATTGACGATCATTGGAGACGCTAACGGCTCCAAATAGTGACGTGTAAAAGTGGACAATGTGTTTGTTACGCAAGGACATTGAAGGTGCCTGTCCATAGACAGACGCCCGATATTCCGTTGATAGGCTGGTTTTACATAGATAAATAATTGTAGCGCGTAAATTTTAACTGTGAACTATGAATATATCGGCGTTCGAATTTTAAATGTAAAAGAACTAACAATAGATGTTTTTGTCAATAATTTGACGTTATATATTTAATCACAGCCTTATTAAAATTAAGGTCATTATGGCAGGAGTGTTATCTATTTGAATGATTAAAAAATAATTGCTTTAAGATAGATAAAGAACATTTTAACTATAAATATATACATGGAATTGAATTATATGCAAATAAAAGTCCGAATACAATGGTCAAAAATCAATCCCAAAACATGCTCGACTCGGTGCGTAAACAGCTTTAGCAAAACGTGCATTCGTGACTGAAGACGTCAAGTTGACGAGTTTTTATCAGCACCGGTAGTTCTTACGTAATCTTGTTACAATTTTCATAACAGTAGCAGTCACCATAGAAGTGTAATTTACCACGCCACCGCTTTGTGCGGTTTCATTTTACGACTGCTCGTTTGATAGACAGAATTACCGGTCTAGTAAACGTTGTCTTTACGAGTGTATGTCGGATTCAAATCATCGCATCTTATAAAACATCTAGTTTTTGTGCTAACTCATCGTCATAACAAAGGACTTTTTTGTAATATTATCCTATTTATACACATTCTTATAACGATTTGTACTCTCCACTGCCACGTTGGTTAAGTGGTTGCGCGACTGCTAATCAAGAGTCCTGGGTTTCCTGGGTTGGATAAAATATTATTGAGATTTTGTAACTGAAAAGTCCAACTAGCAGCACGGCGTCTGGATACCATAATAATTGAAACGAGAGAATCCCTACTACCTACACTTTTCCGTCTACCTCATCTGGGAATACAGGCGTGATGTTATAATATTAAAGTATCGGTAATTAATTCAAACTTCATATTAATGAAAGGCCTGCTTTAAAATATATATGTAAATATGTGTGCGTCCGTGCGTGGGCGTGGACATGTGTGTGTATGCTGTCTATAAAGGCATGCTTTAAAATATATATATAATATACAAATATAAATATATATATATATATACGTATATGCTGAAGTGACAACAACCTTACAATTACTGTATTTTTATACGCACCTGCTGTGTTTATTGCGTAATGAGCGAAAGCTTGGAATCCAACTACAGAGGTATTTGATTTAAAAAAAATCAAAAATGAAGATCCGTCAACAAAGAATGCCAATTTAAAAAATGCAAAGGGCACGATCTGAAGGTCACTATTAAATCCACATAAATTCAATGGTAGATAATGACTGCCTCGTCGGCTAGTGGTTGCAAGCGCGACTGCCGAACGGGAGGTCCTGTGTTCAAATCCCGGGTCAGGTACTATGGGAATTTTCTAATTTAGAATTTGTAGAAGTAACTCGAAGTCTGGATCAGTGCCCGGTATATGGCGATAGGTTCACCACCTATTCCATAGGACTTAAACGTAACTGGTGAAACGCGGGAGTGTACTACACTCCCCTGCCTACCCCTTCGGGGATTAAAGGCGTAGTGTTACGTAGATAATGAATTTTTTAACCTAGATATGAACCTTTTAGAAATATGTATATTTTTATGCTGAATAACGACTAGTGCACACAATCACATGCATAATGATCAACACTGTTAATAAATACAAATGCATATATGAAATAAGCTATCATGTATCCATCTAAAATATACCTAGTCTTCCCGAGGATAGTCAAATCCGTCGGGCCCCAGAACACTAAGCTGAAATGTAGCACGTGTTCGTCCTTACATAATCTTTACATACTCATATGATCCGAACCCTCAAATCCACTCCATTACATAAATGTGTTAGATACATTTTACATTCACACTAATATATTAAGTGGCAGCGGATGGCCACTCACATTAATATAGTGAATTGGATAACACATATTGAAAAGTATTTCACATAACGGTGCTCACAGACGGAGCTGTGATATATATTATAGCAAGGCCTATGACACATTACAATACATTTCCTCTACTAACGTTTGAGTCGCTATAATACACCTATATTTCTGGTTAGCGAGCCTTACCGCTGGGCCGGGGGTAATAGTCTCGATTCCCACAGAATTAATATTTGTGTGGTAAGCACAAGTATTTGTTATGTGCCTGAGTGTGGAAACAAGTATCTTTATAGGAATATATTTATATCTACATATACATTTAAATTAATAATCGTCAGGTTATTGGGATCTTGGGATCAGATGATCGTGCGCGGAGATATCCCAAGATATCATTAGTTTCTCGACCCTTTAATCATTTTACTGTTGGAACACGCGTCTCCTTTCCGAGTGATATTAATCATTTATAATAATATTAAGACATATATCTGGATAACAAGGCATTATTGCGTAGATAATCACCGCAAAAATATATACTATGGCCCAGCTGATGTCTGTAGTAAGTTTACTTTAAAATAATACTAATCACAATATTTTATAGCTCTGTCTGTGAGGACCTTAACTCTAAAATGATACAAAATGACTAATTTTAGCGTAGGATTAGCGTGTTTATAGATAGCATACTTTCTAACATTTACTTTCGACTACGCAAAACGTAGTACCACGTAGTACCATTGAACTTATTAAAAATACTTTAAATGGATAATCTGTAGCACATTTCATTCATAAACAACGATATAAATTTTTTTGCCATATAGATATACAGGTTTATAAAGAAAATAAAACAGAAAAATTATAAATTATATTTACGAAATTAATTGAAAAATTAAAATAAATCTTATAGGACCCCGAATAAGTAAGTACATATCGTAGATACTTAATCCATGTGTTTTTTTTTCCATTAAAAAATAGGTTGCCATATTTTTACACAACTTCTATATAAAAATTGGACTTATCTTAAGTTTCCGGTTTCGTATTAAACATTTATCCTATTCCAATGCTCACAAATCCTTTGCAGGATATGTGGGATCCCCAGTAGAATTAGTTCTGTAACTAATCTCAATTGTCAACCAAATCTACCGTGGGAAACTAAATTACGTAGGAAACTAAATACAAAAGTCAACAAATTTACAACAGAGTCTATTAATTAGTCTAATGACATTCTAGAATAATCTAACAGTGGAATTATAAAATTAACAACTCGATGTAACGAAGTGAAGAATTCTTCTGTTTGTTTTTACTTTCATACAATTGTTTGCTGTCAAAATTTATGTAACGTACAGTTAAACTTCAATGTTTACTATCAAAATTAACATAGACTCTTCAGTGTTCATGCGAAAGAGGTTGAGTATTCAACGACACCGCGCGAGCCGTAGATTAGAACCATTTTCTACCCGCAACACAATAAATATCTGTATTCCCTAAAGAAGCACTAATTACGTGCCACGAAAAATGTTTCATAATGTTTCAAAATCAATGAGTATTTTTATTCAATAACATTCAACCTGTAACTGAAATTGGCAACCTAAGACTGAATGTTATTGTTGAAGGTTGTGTTGATAAAAACTATATGTACTTAGTTATATTGATGATAATATAAGTAAAAGTCAGCCATTTTACTATTGCTATGCTGATTTTAATAAACAGGCTTGCTTAACACGACTGTATCTTTTTTGCATCGCAATAGTGTAGTGTACAGGTTGATTAAAGGCTATATTTACTTAGAGTATTAAAAATATACAATATAGGTATTTGGTTGTTTTTAGAACTTGTCAAAAATAATCTTGCAGTTTTATTAACCTCAAAATTGAGAATTTGTAATGGTGCAATGAAAAACTAAGCTTCCTCAATCAATTTTATTGAGGAAGTTTAAATCCATTATGCATTCATATCCTTTTACATACTGTGATAGTGGTTTCGCGCCAACAAGTTGTGTTACATAATGAAATTCTTTTTCACGTCTCTAAAAATCTAATCGCTAAAGAAAATTAATAATATTGACTTAAATGATGTCACTTTTGCAATGTTCTAAATTCTCTTTTTTACAGTGAGCAATAACGTCTCTTTATAGGCGTTAACGACATTAAAAGGACTATAAAAGGTACATTGTAGTCTTCCAAATTCTTGAAAGCGAGGAGTAGAGAGCTGAAGATATTTTCATTTTTCAAAATAGGAAGTGAGTGACAGGATTATCAACTAAAAGTGCATACTGTAAACATTTTCAATCCAACAGTAGGAAGTGCCCTTCCTGTTGGAAGCAACCCCAACCCCAACGTACCATTCAGAATGGAACCAAGAGATTTCCTGTAGAAATATTGACAGCATTAACAATGCTACACGTTAATTTATAAGGTCCGCTTAGGACTATTACTACACCTGCGACTAAATTATTTACAAGATACTAACCTTGAAGAGTATAAGGCACAATTTTACTAAAAACCTCATACATTAGCGAATTTCCTACCTGAATACGGAAAACAGGTAGAAAAAAACAATTACCTGCCTCCAATAATTTCTTCTCTACAAATAAGCCACTAATACGTATTAAATGTAGGTATACGCAACGCAACGTAACAAATTGCAGATTACAACATGTAAGGAAAGCATTAATAAACACTAAGTAATGTCACTAAAATACTATACAATTATAAAAACCGGTGCTGGTACGGTTATAAAATACTCGTAACTAGCATTAAAAAAGATATTATTATTACTTGAATTACAGCCGTTTTATTAGCCGTTGAAATCCAGTTCTTACCGAATTTTCTGAATGTCTGCAACCAAGTTTTTTGATCAGAAACAATAAATTAAAATTGTTCCACAATTAATACGCAAATGTTACACTTATTATGAGACGAATTTCCCCAATTTACTTGCTATTTTATTTGGTACTTCATGTGCCATTTAAAGTTACCGCAAACACTTGGTTATGTAACTGCTTGTACTTCCGATATATCTACACTTTTCCAACCTTTCTTGTTTTACCCTCGCAGAGCACTGTTATTAGATAAGTAATTACTTATTAGGTAACTGGATTGCTGTATAGATGTTTATAATTAAACTTCGTACTGGTTATAACCTTGCAATACAGAACAAGTGCTTCTTGATTGGTATGACTTTTAAAAAAATTGTGTTCGAGTATCAGCTGTGTAAAACGATGGTGCTGCCATCAGCGGTGCGGCAATAGTGTTATCAATTCGACGACAGCTGTCATTTATTCAGTAAAAGACGCTCAAGTGGGTATGCTAGTTAAACCAATCATCACATGATATGTATGTCCAGGCGGAGCCACTTGGGCTCACTACTAAACCTGGTGATGCTGTGAAGGCCATTAGGGTCAACAGCAAAATACTTAGAAAAAGAGAATGAGAGGGTTCATTTTCATTGTCATACAGTTAATCCTGGTTGTCAATTCGTAGTTCTATTATTACATAAGGCATATTACTAAAAAAATGTGCACAATTTTGTTTTGTCAATTTGCCGGTCAAATGGAAGTCCGGTTGAAAAAAGCCGGAAACAGTCATTGTTCGAAAATTCACAGCACACGAATTATTTTTGACATAACGATTAACACTTCATTTGTTATTCTGCTGTTTACTGTATGCTGGTCATTGTTGATCACGACGGTCAAAATTCGACTAATTTTGTATATAAAGTGTCATAACATAACGCCTAACATAACGTATGCCCGAAACGGTAGGCAGAGGAGTCTACCACTTTCACTTTTCATCAGCTATATTATACATCCCACGGAATAGAGACTAAACCTATTACCATAATTCTTCTATTAGTTAATCAAGTCGGGAAAAAGTTAGAAGCCGACGCGCTCACAAGGAAAACACCCTCATCTATGCTTAACAAAAATTTAAAAACTGTTATATTAAAATGACCTACAAAAAGTTTAACGATAGTATATATTTTAAGATGAGCTGCCACTGATCATATTTGTCTATAAAAATTATATTTAACTTAACAATGATATAACGACTAATTTTCAAGATACGGAACTTAAATTGTAATTTGAGGGGAGAACACGTCTAATGTATTCCTTGCCAAATATCTGATAGGATATTACTGTAGAAACCAAAGTTTATACTGGTTCGCTAGTTAATCATGAAAATTCATAAAGGCATGTATCTTTTAACTAAAGGTGTTAGATTAAATAAATTAAATAAATAAAATTGTGTTCGATTTCTTTCACTCCACAGATATTTCATCATCCACGAGAGCCATTTTATAGTGTTTTGATATACACCGATCAATATTAAAGAGACGAGTGAATGCGCTTCCAGTGTTATTATGTCAGCAGTTCCGCTGCTCTTGGACATTTTTTGTTGTCTGTGGTTCCGTCTGTTGCTTTTAAATCCCACACAAACAGTTTTACTAACAAAACATATTTTTACTAGAAACACCCCAAACACACTTCATCGATTTTATTGCAAAATGAACACATGCTGCATTAAATGTTATTTCGTATACAAATTGTATGAAAAACACCGAGATTGCCTATGGTTTTATAATAACCCCACATCTCTTAGGTGTTTAATGTTTCCACTGTAGTTAACAACATTGATATTCAGAGAGATATCTCTTGCTAAAATGGTAGTAGAAGCATTATTTGTGTATCTGACGCGTTGATAATAAAAATCACATCATATTAAAAAACCGAAATACATAGTTCAGTAACATACAGTTAAAAAGTATTTTTTATTAAAAATTCTTATTAACAGCTTATCTTAACCTGTATTATACACACTATAACCCGGGTATTATACACACTATAAAGACCTGGTATTATACACACGGGTATTATTATACACACTATATAGACCTGGAATTATATACACTGGTATTATACACTCTATATAGATCTAAAAAAAATATCACTGAAACAAGCTAATCCCTAAAGTACATACGTAAAGTTCAATCAGGTGAATAGTGCTTATAAATTCCTTTTCAACAGCAAAAGATGTTTTGTGTGTAATAATATGTATTGTATGCATAACATGTGTGTAATAATAATATATTGTACGGAACCCGCACTACATTTTCCACATCGTGCATTTTGTTCACTTTGTACTGACGCACCGACCACTTTTACTATCTCTTGGAATTGCTCACGCTGTTATGTGAACGTGAATCATTCCGTTTTTAGATCAAAGAGTCCATTCGCGTTCCTTCCTTGTTTGTACAAAGGCATTGAAATATATAAAATTTCACAAACAGTGGACTCGTTTAACAAAACTTTAAAAATTCCGAATGTTCTAGAAGGTTTACTTTACATGAAATAAGCTTTAATGGTTATATTTACGGTTAAGACAAATAACGTATTTTGTAACAATGACTGCTTCTTTGGTCTAGTGGTTGCAAGCGATGCTTCTGATTAAGAGATCCTGTATTCAATCCCCGGTCCGGTTTAAATTCTCAGAATTAGCATGAAGTCTGGATTAGAGTCCAGTGAACGGCAATAACATAACTGGTTAAACATTGGAGTGAACAATACTCTTACCCCTATTCTACCCTTTCGGATATATACAAGCGTGATGTTATATTATTTTACGATTTATGTAAATATGTTGATACGAGCTCAACCTCGTCTTGTATTTGTATACCGTATGAGCATTGTTCATAGGGCGAGAAAGTAAATACATTTTTTATCACAAAAATGGCTCGTTTTTATTTTTATGATCTCGCATCTCTTACAGTTATAAAGATAGCAATCGTCATAACGTAATACCCATTTTTGCGCCATTAGCGTTGCTGTATTATGATGATGTGCACAAAGTTCCATTTATAACCGCTCATTGTGTCTTCGCACTCACTTAGTTTTTTAGTCACTTAGTCACTTATTAACTTAGTCGTTTAATGGCTACAAAGCACTACTATAATCTTATGAAATCGGAGCACTGAATCGTTTCTAATGTACATAGAAACATTTTTCGGTCATTAGGAAATGACGTCATTAATAAATAACGGTCATTAAAAAATAAATTTAAATATATGTCAGTTTTCAGTTTGGTCCTGTTTTATCTAACAAGAAGATTTTGATTAAGATTATGCTGAATTAAAATTCAGAACAAGAAAATATGGAACGAACGAAAGGATGATAGTTTTTAAAATTTACCCAACTAAAAATATATACAGCTTTATTAAGTAAATTACTAGTGTAATCACGCCAGGTTCCTGACGAGACAGACAGGGAGCACAGAACACCAAATTTATACACCTTACAAAACTGACGTACTTCTATATTCATCAATCTCTTCATAAACGCGCGCCGGTTTAAGAGACTTCACTCCCCCATCAGCAAGTATTTGACCAACATATTTGATAGATAACTAGTACCATTATGTATGTTAATTACCACTATGTATATTTATTTCCATTAATTGCATTACTTTGGATGATCTAACGTTACAAGATCGCTAATGTATGGTATGGTGGTCATACACAGATTGGAGAGTCGATTAATAATTACTTCACATAAAGTTGTATCATCGGAACACGAAGCAATGATATAATAAGAAGTATACTAGGAATGACTAGGTTCAAATCCTAAGGCGTAGCTCTTACTTTACGGAATTATGTGCGTTATAGTGATTGTTAACCTTAATATTAATATCACTTTTGAAACGGTGCTGGAAAACATCGCGAGGAAACCTACATAACTTTCCATAGAGTTTTCCATAATGTTCTCTGAGATGTAAAAAGTCTGCCAGTGTTACAGACAGACTATGGCCTTATGTTTCTGATTTTGAGAGGATACCCGCGTCCAACTTTGTAATTATAAGCGTTGATGACGACAATGATGATGACAATGATGATGACAATGATGATGACAATGATGATGACAATGATGATGACAATGTTGATGACAATGATGATGACAATGATGATGACAATGATGATGACAATGATGATGACTTAGAAGAAGTTTACACGCAAGTAGGTTTATTCCGCCTTTGTGTTTATATTAAATTGAAACTAGGAAGTATAGGTGATCTTATTCGATATTTGAAACGATTTTATTGTCTGATGTACGTACGACCTGCTTTTTATAAAATCATTATTATTCTATGATTGTTCCTATTTAATAATTAAAAACATTTAAAATTATGATAAAAATTTCTCAAGCGTCTGAAGTCTGCCAACTCACGCTTGGCCAACGTGGCACACTATGGCCGAAACCTCTCATTCTGAGAGAACACCCATATTCCAATAGTGTAATAATAATTCTTAAAAAAACAATTTCAGGGGTGGTATTTGAAAAGTATTCCAAATGACCTGTGAGCTTCACCACATTTTAATCTATTTACAAAGAGTTTTCAAAGCAGAAAAACATTTATCCAATGCTTGTATAGTCGTACACGCCATACCTACAAAGTTCATTTCGGATTTACAATATGAAATACTTATATGCATACAATATTTGATAGGTGGTAAGTGACGAGAAGCCGTGCTCCGTGATGAAACAAAAAAAAAAAACTAAAAAAAAAAATACCCAGATTTGCTTAACGGTAACAAAAATTATTCGATATTTGAATAAAGAAGACGATATCAACAGTTACATAACAACGAAATCCACTAATATGATTTCATCTTGCTTTGTATGGTAATTTTATGATTTGAACGCAGCGATGTCACTTCTATCTAAGCCACATTTCTGCCATAGCAATACCTACTTTCCCTATTACTAGGTGCTTTTTATGACAATGCCCGGTTATCTAAGTGGTCAACATAAAGTTTCATTTTTAGCTCCTAATCTACTTATTCAAAATATTAAGTAGCCTATTGTTACATTCCTAATATATTTCTATTAACTTGTTAGTTAAGAAGCATTAAATTATATAACTTTACGAACAAGAATTTTAAATTTGGTATAATTATGTTGAATATTATTTTAAATCATACACATTTCGCTGGTAATTCCGCAATTTGTTTGGTTCGCGATATTTTGCATTACATGAGCTACGTTGGTGATAGTACATTCATGTAGGTCGCGGCGAGAAGCTAAACTGAAGGCTGGAATGTAGCAGATTCAGCTATCTTTAAATCTCAAAATAGTAAGTTCGATAGCATTACCTAAATAATATTCTATTCTTAACAATATCTTCCAAAGCTACTCGTAAACCTATGGGGGGTAGATTAACAGAAATCGAGTGTATTGAGCATTCATTTATTATGAAACATGGGTCAAGCCAATGTTAATCGTATGGTGCTGGAGTCATCGTGAGGGCGCCAGTTTTTCACGTTTATATGAAGGGGGGCACTACACCGGGAACGATGTAAGGAGCCCTGAATCCGTTCACCACGGTCGGGCCAGCGACGACGGTCTGGAAAATGTACATACATATAATACACAATAAACAATATTTAAAAACAAGGGTTACGGAGCACCGACAACTTATATTAAAAGATAGTTACAGTCAACACAAACTAGATGGCACTAGTCGTATCCAGTGGTGGGGTAATTAACTGCTAGCGTGTTTTATTTATCTTACATTCGCTTACAATGCATTGATGCGTAACATATGTAATTTTTTAAGAAAAAAATATTATGCATTCATTACATTAACTGACAGATAACGTTCTCATACTGTATTATATTGGAAATGCAATAACTGGTATTAAAGAATAATAAACCATATAGAGTAATTCAAGTAGATCAAACCGGTATTTGAACGTATTTGCAGTAATTAAAATCAATTTAAATAACTATGCAACTATCAAAGAATACTGGCTATCTTTGACAAGTATGATTTACAAAAGCTCCTGTATTCTGCTGCAATTGACGTGGTGGTTAGAAGATATGACGAGATTTGGACAGAACTGAACTTTTAACTGGTCTTAGCTCGTGTTCTCAGGTGGCAACCCTTAACAATAGTTGATAGGGGATAAATGTCGAATTTATTCAAAACAATCTAATTTATGGTACTTACACCACCACCCAGAGTGGGGCCGACGTAGCCGGGCCAGACGAATTGGGGCGCGGCCGCGGTGAGGGCGATGAAGCAAAGAACGAAGAACACCTGTAAACAAACATGTTTTAAAAGGTTCC
>DWJK01002643.1:0-14276 GCA_018248815.1 Croniades pieria auraria
CCGGAAACCGCGACTTGGTAAACGTTGCGTAGAACGCCCTCCAGCTAGGCGGAGTGACGATATACGCAAAGTGGCTGGCAGTGACTGGATACGTAGAGCAGAAGATCGAGCTCGGTGGAGTGCCATTGGAGAGGCCTATGTCCAGCAGTGGACGATGACAGGCTGATAGTGTGTGTGTAATAGAGTAAATATATTTTGGCTTGTCTTTTAAATGTTGTTTTAAAAGTCTGTAATCGGACAATATTTTTTTAAATTTTGAAATTTGATTTGTATTATATTAATTTTGAACGTCTCAATTTATAAAATTTTGTAAGTATAAAATAAAAAAAAAATCGTAAGAATTCAGATAGTGATCGAAATATTTTGAGAAAATATCGCACTATGCAACCACTCGTCCAATGAGACAGATTATTTAATAATGTTAATGTATGAAGTATGTAGGTACTATACATATATTAATATACCTGATCAGTGTTGAAATATTTTTAATTTCCAATATGTCCTAATCTATGCGTAGAAATAACATGCTATAAAAGACAAAGATTATGTTCTTAAATTGTCTTTAAAATGAAATAATTTTCACTAGTAAAGATAAATATGCTGTGCTAAGGCATATTTATCTTATAATAATTCCCGTAGTTTTTGTTTTCATTTATATTCAGCCATGGGCTTGCGTTTGAGCGTATTCTCACCTGATGGAAAGCATTATCGAACCTGGGATGTAGCACGCTTACGAGTACATAGAAAGCGTCTAGTAAATCACCTTTTAATATTAAGTAAAGTAATTCCTTATTATAGTTTATGCATAACAAGTGTATGGTGTTATGGATTTTCTCTATATCTACTGAAAACTAATATTTTCATAGTACATTGTATTTTGTCGGTTTTGTTGGTCGAGTGTTTACCATCGCGACTACTGATCGAGAGGTCCTGGGTTCGTTTCCTGAGTCGTGTTAGTACACGACTCAGGAAACGAACCTCCCAATCATAGTTGATTGGGATTTTCTAACTTGAAAGTCTTAATAGTGGCTCGGAGATTGAATTTATGGATGGAGTCGGTGCATGATAAAATACGCACCGTCTATACCTTAATGGGATGTAAACATCATGTTTTTGAAGTGAATGTCTAATTTGAAAATTAACATTCATTATTACTGTAGATATCTCATGTAAATGTTTCGTAAATTGTAATTTTATAATAATGAACACACGCAGTACTCATTGTATATATTGATTATCGCGTATATTTCCATGAGATGGGAATTTTTAGTTTGCCGTGATTCCGTGACGATACGCTTTTACAACAAATCAATGTTTCTGCGCATGCGGAAAGAAATATACGTTCCGATGCAAACTAATGATTGCCTGGCGGCAGCATATTCGTACCAGTTGTAATCAAATAATTATGTCGAGATGCGTTTTTGTGACGTCCCCATGCAAATAACATCGACGAATATTGTAATAATACTGGTAAATCTATGTGAGCCGTGCTTTTCTGTCCTTTTTTTTCATACATTTTTGTATAAAACTTTGTAGAAATTTATATTGCTTTATAACTCATCTTTAATATAGCAGTTTTGGGGGTATTCGTGAATTTAATAAGGCTATATTTGGTTTGTATTTGAGGAAATCAATAATTTCTAGGTACTTCCACTATAAAAATATTGATGTAGCTTACAACCAGTACTCAGAATTTTCGCCTATTATTTCGCAATGACTAAGCTTCATAAGCATAAATTTCTATTTTAGTGCAATGGGAGCATTGCATGGAACAATACTATCAGTTTTGTTCCATGCAATGCTCCCATGCTGGAGCAATGTGTTAGTTGGTAAATATTGTCATTATATTGTTATGCCAGTGTCTTTACAGGGTAACCAGAGAGCATCGAGTGCCAAATAATTCTACCTTTACAGACCTGAACTGCTTTTTTTCACTTATGATACGTACTTATGCTCTTAATGCCTTAGTTTACTAACAAGTGTCAGTGCTACTGTCAACTTAGAGCCAAGTCAAGTTCACGTTCGTTTGAATTGTCATTTGTCAAACAAATTGTTACAAAAGGCAAAAAGTAATAAAATGTGCAATTAAACACTATTTACTTTTGACTTGGTTTGTGCAATATAACGGTAATGATGAATGAGTGCTGTCGTTTAAATTATTCCTAATTTCCTTATTCATAATTGCGTGGGTGAATAATGAATATAGTTAGTGTACATACGTCGATGTTGACTTCATGAGGTGCCGCATGCAACTTCTTTGTATAAAATGGTAAAGTATTCTTCTTTAATATTATCTTGTGTAAAAGTAGTTTCATTCATTTTTCGGTCATTTTCTTATGAGCACTTATTTAGTATATCTTAGAGAACTATTATAATTTTAGTCGACACCTCCGCCCCCGGGCCGCCGCTCGGCTGGTGACAGAAAAACTTCGCCATCGTCAAGTGTTGTCACTAGGAATGGAGCTCGCAAGGCTAAAATACAAACGCGTGCTATGTCTGCTGGAGCTAAAGTACGTATGAGAAGTTATCTGTGACCAAGAATGTTTGTACTACCCTATCTTTTGAGATAAAATAAAGAAACAATTTAGATTCTTGGGCTTAATATTATCGCAGATATTAAATCTGAAAACACATGACAAAATTAGTGTAAAAGTATTAAAGTCTTATGTACATTTTCTAACTAATCATTGGATAATAATTTTTAAAGTTATTGTACATGAAAAGTTGTTATGTGAGCTATTATCATTTTATTATGTTCATAGCCATCAGCAGTGGTAGTGGCCGCTAAGAAAAAGGCACAACAGAAAAAGAAACATCAGGGAGATACAGTTGTTAGAGATTATCTTACAATAGTAAGTGAAAATATACATATTTAGTGAATTACAAATATGTGAAAATATACATATTTAGTGAATGAAAAAACTAACCATTAAACATATTAAAAGATAACATTATTTTGTTTTTACTCTAGACCTTAGCTTATGTTTATGTAGTCTTTTGATTTGACACCCCATAACTAATTCATATATTTATGAATATTAAATAAACTTGTTTCATAAACATATGAAGCATTGCAAAGTTTTCTGAGTAACTATGTTTATTTCCATACTTAATGTCTTAACACTGAAAAGGTTTAGTAAGTGGTAAAACCAAATGCTTGTTGAGAAATCTCTGTATCATTGTGGTGATTGGAAATGTTTCACTAAAAAGTAGCCATATGTAAGGGCTGACAATTAATAATAACACTAATTTAAGCTGGAGTACAACATTTATATATTACAGCCAGAACAGAAAACTTACATATGGATTCTTATAATATATGTGTTGTTACTCCTCTGATGATTATAGGTGTTCACTATTTGACAGTAAAGTGTTCCTACCACATGCATCATATATGTACTTAGCAATGTGAATGTAACTGATTTATGGCAGAAATAAGTATGGTGATGTGCTTCTTGGTTTTTAGCACTTCTATTACGCAGTTGAGAGAAAGTTTTCTGTCATATTGTTGGTAAATCAGAAAAGCTTCAATCATGCACTGGGAGCTTCTTTGCTACAAAGCAAACTTTATTTTTCAACAGGCCATGGAGTCCAAAATGAAAATGAAAGGTGCCACAGGCTTTGTCACAGAGCCTCGTATGGCAGAGCACTACTGCCTTTGGGATCCAAATTACCCTGAAAGTCCACAGAGGCTTATAAGTGTAATTGAAAGGTTAGAAATTAGAATGTACTGTTTATACACATATTGCTTATAGTGTTTTAGTGTTAACATATTAGTTTCACAATTTTACAAAAAATGTTATCATGATTTGTACGATTTGCCTGCAATTTCAAATTGTATAAATCATTACAATTGGAACCTTGAAATGGATCAGTTAATTAACTGATCCAATTTTTGAGTTTTTTATTTCCTGATGTAACTACATAATATAATTTTAATTATTTTTATTTCTTATGTAATTTTATCTTAATGTTATCGATACACTTCTAAACCTGTAACTCTACACCATCCAAAGGTATATCTAGATTCTAGAAGTTACTATCATCCTCACTTTACTTCATTAAAAATGTGAAATTCATACATAGGTAGAAAGATATGTAACAATTCACTGTTTTCTTTTTTAATTAGAAAAACCTTATATATTGTGTTATATAATAAACACAACACTTTTTTCAGATGCAAGGAACTAGGACTGGTAGATCAGTGTCAGCAATTTTCCCCGAGAGCCGCTTCTAAAGAGGAACTTGTACTACATTCCCCATCAGTATACGACTTGTTGGTGACAACTGCTCAGATTCAAGATGTCAAGTATTTGGAAGAAGTGTCGTCTAGATATGATGCTATTTATATCCACCCTGTAAGTACTGTGAAGAAACATAATATTTGAGAATATGTGCCATGTTTGTTAATTACTACATAGCCATATTAGATATTTATAATTTAAAAAATATATTACTAATAATCCAAACTTACAAAAACATTTCCTTGATACATAACTTTAAAGCAATCAATTCAAAACATACCTTTGAATTCATTTTCTTTTAGGGATTTAAAAATATATCATTCATATAAACTAAACTAACCCCTAGCACATTTCCTTATATGTTATCTTTGTTACCTGAACACTAATGTCTCTATTAGCAAACTTTGTTTTAAAGTTGTAATGTGTTAATTTCTAAATATTTTCCTTTGATCCAGAGTACACATGAGTTGGCTCTCATTGCGGCCGGCTCGACCATCGATATGGTCGATCGTATCGTGAGCGGAGAGATCCAGAACGGATTCGCCGCTGTCCGCCCGCCGGGTCACCACGCGATGCACGCGGAGCCCTGCGGGTACTGCTTCTATAACAACGTGGCACTCGCTGCTAGACACGCTATTGACAAACGCGGCCTGAACCGGTGAGATATCTTGATGAAAAGACGGATTTCCTTTTTTTTTAAATATGTAATGTATCATTATTTAATTAACTGCCTCATTGGGTGTGGCTGCGAACGTGAATACTGATCGAGCGATAATGGGTCCGATCCCCGGGTCGGGCAGAGTATTATAGGGTTTTTGTAACTTGAAATTCCCAATAGTAACTGTACATTATCTGGATTTGTGCCCGGTTTATGACAATAGGTTCGCCTCCCATTACATAGTAGGACATAAAACTTAACTGGTGAATTATGGGAGTGTGCCTAACCATTCGGGGAAATATAGGCGTCATGTTGCTTTTTTTTATATTAAATCTTTTTTATTTTAATCTTTGTTATTTATTTTTTAATTCTTATTAAATGTTTACCTCTATTTATATTCATAATTAAAAAAGTACCGGCTTAACTCACGTACGTTTTTCGGGATAGTCCGACTAGTTTCGAACCTGTACGAGGTCCTTCCTCATAAGCTCCCGCCGCTTGCAGCGAGGTGGCGACGGAGACGATTATTTATACTGTAAAGAAGGCATTGTTAGCCAATAATCTATGCTGATGTTACTTTATATTCAGCCGCGACAATGGCATATGACTGCAAACAGTCTCTGTAGAGCCACCCTATACACGTTTAGCCCATGTTGGTACTTGTGTGGTATTGTATACTTTATACATTGTTTGCAAGCGCACTTGTTTTATCTTATCGGAGGGCGAGTGGTGTATAGAAGTATATACCATAATATACCGTTTGTGCAGATTATTGTTAAGTAACATTAGCCTACTTTGTTAAAATTATACATTGTTACAATGTATTATATTATACTTTGTTACAATGTATATATTTCCGAAAAATAAAACCTGCTTTATAATTCATCTAAGTAAAAATTAATCTGATTTAATTGCATCGGGAATGTAGATTTTTTTATATGTAGAACACTAGCTGTGCCTGTGACTTCGTCCGCGTCTAATTTAACAAAACAGTTGTTGTTCAGTTCTCAGATTTTAACTTATTAATTTTGTATTTCATGTATAGAAATACCTAAGCTAATTTTGATGAAATTCTTCTATTTTTTGAATCGATATTTTTTTTGTTCATATGTATTTTTTAATTTAGTTACTTTTTTCTAAAACTTTAAAATGACAGTAGCCTAAATTACTCCTTATTACATCAGCTATCTGCCAGTGAAAGTCCCGTCAAAATTGGTCCAGCCGTTCTAGAGATTAGCCGGAAAAAACAAACAGATAGACAGACAGACATACAAACAAAAATGGTAAAAAATGGTAATTTCATATATGTACTGTGTATACATACATATGCATTTAGTAAAAAGCGGTTATTTTAATATCACAAAGAGATACTCCAATTCTATTTATTTGTATAGATGTATTAATTGATATAGGAATGTAGGCACATTAATTTTTTGTACAACATGTCCTAATTAAATTATGTGCCTTCCAAATTCAATTAGGCAAATTTATTTTCTATAGAATCGGTATAATCGTGTTGTTAATATTTTGATGTCTTACAGAATTCTAATCGTGGACTGGGATGTGCACCATGGTCAAGCTACACAACAGATGTTCTATGATGACCCCAAGTGAGTATATCACTGATACTTGTCTTACACTTAAACAAAATATATCACTAAGTAAATAACAATTACAAATTACTTAAGGTCACTGTAGCGTGACTGTTTCTTTGCAGCACTGCGACTATTTTAGTGCAACTTTGCCTTTGTGTTTGAATCCCAATAAAATAAATTGTGTATATATTATATGTATATATAAATATAGATATCATGTGATCGTCGACTGCTTTGCTACAGTCTTACAACTCCTACAACATCAGAAGATAGTCAAAGTTTGTGTTCAGTGAAGTATAAAGATTTAACACATCACACTGGGGTAAATGTATATGTGTTTTTCTTAGGGTGACATACTTCTCCATTCATCGATACGAGCATGGAGCATTTTGGCCGAACCTTAAACAGTCGGATTTCCACTACACCGGGTGTGGGGAGGGCGAAGGGTACACATTCAACGTACCCCTGAATCAAACTGGCATGAAAGATGCCGATTACATCGCGATATGGCACCAGCTGCTGCTGCCTATGGCCTTTGAGGTGAGTGTACTTTGGATTGTACGTCATCATCATCATCAGCTTACTCCCGTCCACTGCTGGACATAAGCCTGTCCAATAGCACGCCATTGAGGTCGATCTTCAGCTACCTTCAGTTGGTCTATTGGTTAGTGTATTTTGACTGCTGCTTCGGGGGTTGTGTGTTCGATTCCACACCCAGAATAAATATTTGTGTGTGTGTGTGTGCTTTGGGATCAGTTGGCCGCGTGTGGAGATGTCCAAAACTTTATTATTATCAATTTGTTATATATTTTCTTATGAATGTTGTTTCTGTTGTCAATACCAGTACCATCCCGAGCTGATAATAGTATCGGCGGGCTACGACGCTGCGTTCGGATGTCCAGAGGTATATATACAGTTAAATCGTATTGTTTGTCTAAGTGTTTCTATTTCAGTTCTGTCCACAACTCATTATCGTGTCGGCTGGCTACGACTCTGCTTTGGGTGACGAAAAGGTGATTGTTTTGATAAGTTGACGTTTTCTTGCGAAATTAATGGGAGATTTGTATTAATGGCGGATTTGACAATTATCATTCATCCTCAGGCGGTTCGTTTTCTTGTTTGCTCAGCGAACCCTATACATCATCAACATCGGCCTGTTTATGTTCACTGTTGAGCATACGCTATCCTTGAGGGGTTCCTGTCCATAATCCAATAAAGAAAATGTTAATTACGTAATAATTATTAGGATTATTTCAATATTTTATTCAATATACTTTTCTTACTTGAATATATCTGAAAATTCTGCTTTCATAATTCTGCTCTTGATTCTTTTTCTATTTAATGGCAAGTAATTACAAATTCACAATAATCTAATATCAAGTATGCAAAACTTCTCACGTGCAACCTCTCCCGGTCAAGGGCGAAATGGAGTTAACGCCGGCGTGTTATCCAACGCTTCTGAATCTGCTGATGAGCGTGTGCCCGTTCGTGTGCGTGGTGCTGGAGGGCGGTTACTGCGTTCCCTCGCTGGCGGAGGGCGCGGCCTTGACGCTCCGCACGCTGCTGGGACACCCGCCGCCCATGCTGGACCACGTTGGCGAGCCTTGTGACTCGTGAGTACTATTGCATATTTATGATATCCAGTTTATAACAAATTTGTTATGTTAAAAGACGTGATCTATAAAATATTTAGGATTCTCCTTATATCCAAATTATAAGATTATTTAAATATTAATTTTAGCTAAATCTTCTACTGCATTTACTTTTAAAATTATATTGATGTTATAAAGTATAATGAGTTGGTGAGGTCAAACCTTAGAACTAATGTTCAGATTTAAAATATCAATGTATTTATCATATAGTATGTGCCCAAATGTAAATGTAATATTTTAACTCTGTCACAGAATTCGCGAATCGATTCTCAACTGCATTTACACGCACAAAAAACATTGGCGCTGTTACAACTTCCAACCCACGTACAGCGTTGATACGTCCGTGCCGAACGTGTGCGACGTAGACAAGGACAAACATAACGTGCTTGTCAAGTGGGAGGGAGACGAAACGAGGCCAGAGCGTTTCGCAACGAGGGACTGCTATCCCGTACAGAGCGAAACTTTCGTCAAACGCGTCATGGAAAGATTGAATCATTTGAAATTAGGTATGTTGATACATAAAGTTGATGTTACAAATATGTATTGTAAAAATATGAGGAATACACTAAGGTTAAAATTCTTAATAAAACGGTATACATATTACATCTGCACACACTTACATTGTTATGTACATATATACGTTTACACATACATGCAAACTTAGTATGTACAAAATTGTATTTCATGTTTGGTCATCTTAATAATTTTGGACACAAATGTAAATACAATACAATAAATACAATACATGTATTAGTTAAAATAAGCATACACAGGTCTACATTAGCAATTACTCTGACCATACACCAGTTGTCTAGTCACTTTAGTGTAACTAGTCTGTAATTGTTTATAAATATTACTAATTATTGCTAAAAGTGTTGTTTTTTTGTAGTGACGGATTTGTCGATAGCGCAGCACCCAGTATGTTATATTTACGATGAAGCTATGTTAAAGCACAAGAATATTTGCGAGCCGTAAGTTTTTTTTTACTAGTAGTAGAAATATTTTGTTATATAGATGTAGAGAGTCCACTAATATGTAGTATAATTACTGTATAAGTACATAATTAATTATTGATCCTTCGAAGTTGGACCTTCTCGAAGATTCCATTTATGAATGATTTTTTGTTTGAAATATAAATGTCATACGACAACTGTAAGAACCCTTACGTATGCAATGTACTGGGGACTGCCTGGTGTGGGATATATTTGTCTGCGTTCTGGTGTCCGTTCCGAGCATTATCGTGCCAGACCATTTTCCAATAAAATTATTTCCCGTGTATTATAAGTATTATACGTGTTTGGCTATTTCTTTATAATTAATGACTATTATAATAAAAATATAACTACTCTATCACTGTTTTGGGTATTTGTCATTAGTATCTTAAAGTGATTAGTGACTAATATAAATGAACGTTGCAGCGGGCACGTGGAGTGCCCCGAGCGAATAATGCGTATACACGAACGACACCGCGACTTCGGCGTGCTGCGTCGCGTGCACGCGCTCAGTGCGCGCGCGGCCAGCGACGAGGAGATCCTGGCCGTGCACTCCGACCAACATTTCAACAAGTATTGTATATATATATTTATTGCTATTCTAACAATTTGTTTGTAACAAGTGTATCAATATCCGCTTATTGTGAAATATTCAATCTATAGACGTACAATGTACATGCTAATACATTATTGCTTGCAAAGAGATTATAAAGATATATTTATTTTATTAATAAATATAGGCTTAATATGAATATTATTGTCACTAATATTGAATCATTGAAAAAAATATTTTAAACGCCTACCTTCTTATTTGGCTGTTTTGTATGGTTGTGTAATAATTCAAAAATGTCATTTAACGTAGTTACATAATTTAGACGTATCTTTGTTACGATGCTGTCTTTTTGATATTTTAGATTGAAGGAGATCGCCACCACCAGTCTGAGGGCCTTGAACAATCAGAGGAGCGCATACGATTCTGTGTATTTCCACCCGGACTCACTGGAGAGCGCTACAGTCGCGGCCGGTTGTGTTTTACAGGTTAATAAAATCGAATTTATTTCAATCTACTTAATATTATTATTATTAAAACTCTTATACCTGTTGATTTCATCTCGATATTTTTTTGACTATTATAGTGACTTTGAAAGTTAAAACATACAACATTCTCAAGGTCAGAAGAACGTGTCAGCGTGTCATAGATACGAGTCATTTAGTGTGAAGCCGAATTTTAAAGTAATCAAATTTTCCATGCATTTCATTTTTTAATATTTACATTGGCATAATACATATATTGCATTTGTTTACCATTGCCTCAGTGCGTAATTTGCCTTAGATAAAACATTTTGTTTCAAGTATGACCCCTATAGAAAAATTGCTTTTCTGTCTATAGATGGTAGATGCGGTGTTATCGAACGTGGCGGGGTCGGGGGTGTGCGTGGTGCGGCCGCCCGGCCACCACGCCGACGAGGACATCCCCAGCGGGTTCTGCCTGCTCAACAACGTGGCGATCGCCGCGCGCCACGCCATCGCCAGCCACTGCCTCGAGCGGGTGCTCATCGTCGACTGGGATGTGCACCACGGCAACGGCACACAGAAAATCACTTATAACGATAATCAGGTTAGCTATTAAATTCTTAATTGTTCAAGACAAGAGTGCATTGGCATTTTCTAGGTGCTACATCCTGGCCTGTATCTCGTGTACCATCGGGCGATATTGTTGTCAAACGCGAGTATTTTGCTAATACAATAAAGGTTTGGTAGATCGAGGATCATCGTTTAAGGTTTTTGTCTGTTCATCAATGTGTCTATTCAGATTCGACCTTTGTCTGATTATGACTGGCATCTCGAATATTGGTTTTTTAGAGTTGTGTACAAAGGTCACAATAGCTACGTATATTTAACAGTACATTGGTGTTCAAAATGATAGTAACAACGTAACATCAAGCCTGTAATCCCCTAAAAGGTAGGCAGATAAGTGTAGTACACGTCCATATTTTAGCAGTTACGTATACGAATAGGTGGTGAGCCTATTGCCATTCACCGGGCACAGATCGAGACTGAATCACTACTAGAAAATTTTAGATTCGGCATCGTTTTGCTTATTACATGTACATCGTTATAGCTGGCTAGCCATATCCCGGTAGATTTTTCGCTGACGGGGAAAAATATTACGAAAACAAATTCACTTTATTTAATAAAAATCTATTCATATATCATTCTTTCCATCACTTAAGGTCTAGTCTAATTTTTTTTGGAAATATCTAAGCCCAGAATTTCTTGTAATAATACTTTAACTGTAACTTTCAGATACTATACATATCGATCCACCGGTACGATAACGGCTCGTTTTTCCCGCACTCCAAGGACGCGGACTACACTGCGGTGGGCGAGGGGCGCGGGGAGGGGTTCAACGTTAACATTCCCTGGAATAAGGTTAGTTTATGTTCCAATGTTATTTACAGTAGAGTGTATTGCTCTTTTGACTTAAATATATTTTTCTATTGTAGGAAGAACTTTAACCGTTTGCTATAAGTTTCGTATTTTTATATTTATTAACTTTGTTGTTGTATATCATATTTTATTTGTACATAAGTAAGAAGGAGATATCTTTAAAAATTACGGATGCTAAGTTGTATGTATATTTATATACTGAAGGCAAGCGATCGTTTACTTTAAGGCTTTAGCTGCAACCTAATGGATATACACATGGTTACTGGCATGTGACGTCACAAGATTTGCTCAGTCTACCAACATTTGGTTTAATGAATCGTATTATTTACTGTACAGTTTTACGTTGTGATAAAAACCTACAAAGTACCTACATTAATAAACGATAGTTATTTTAAAATAGTAATTTTCCAATGGTATGATAGAAAACTATTCTCATGTAGTTTGTTTTATTCTATTATTATTACTTATCTGTATTGTTATAGATGGTACAATAAGTTTAATTACTATCAAAATATCATTGAAATGGTGTGCAGTAACATGTAATCGGTTGGTCGCACAGCGCGGTATGGGCGACGCCGAGTACCTGTCGGCGATGACGCGCGTGGTGCTGCCCATTGCTCAGCAGTTCCGGCCGCAGCTCGTGCTCGTGTCGGCTGGGTTCGACGCCTGCGTCGGCGATCCACTCGGCGGTCTGTCATCTCATAACTCGTCCTTCCTCCATTCGTTATAAATAAAAAAAACGTAATGTAACATCACGCCTGTATTCCCCGAAGTGGTAGGCAGAGGAGTGTGTGTGATACGTTTAAGTTCCATGGAATAACTAAACAAATAACTAAATAAATAACAAAACACAATCTATTATTATTATTACCCGATAATGCATCTAGTTGTGAGCATTCCCTACGCAGTCCCGTCGAGTTATTTAGTTAAACAGTGACTTTGAATAATTTCCTTCATATTTATATCCTTTTGTGTAGCTTTCATTTATTTCGGTTTTTTTTAAATACTTATTTAAGCGAAATTAATCATCAAAAAATTTTTTTACATTTCCATTTTCTCATTTAAGATAGTCCAAAATGAAAATGTGTTTATAGCTATGTTTCTTTATTTCATAGGTTGCTATGTAACACCGGAATGCTATGCTCGGATGACTCAAATGCTCAGAGGATTGGCAGGCGGCCGAATTATACTCTGCCTAGAGGGTGGCTACAATATTACTAGCATTTCCTTCGCGATGACGATGTGTACCAAAGCACTCCTCGGTGACCCTATTACGCCGTATTATGATCCCAAGTTTGTGTGCCAACCTTCTGCGATTGAAAGTATCAACAACGTTATCAGAGTTCAAAAGAAGTACTGGAAAGCTTTAAAGTTCCAAATGGCTTTGCCTGCTGAAAACGTCATAGAGAAGCCAGGGCCGTCAAGAGGGTTGGTGATAACGTGCAATAATAACACGACTGGTGATTCAGAAAAATTGACTGATCTATCCGCTTCGAGTGCTGACTCAAAGAACTTCAGTCAATCAGAGGCTTCCTTAGAAAACGTAATGGCCAATTTGAGTATTGGGAAACCTAAATGTGAGGATGGCTTGCATTGTGGTTCTGATGACGAGAATGGGGACGTTTCAAAAGCCGAATCAAATTCTAATTCAAGTAGGACAGGATTTAACTCTTTCGGAGCAACAACGGGGCAGGCAGAACTTAGCTCGGCGGGGGCAGGCCAAATTTTTAACGAACCTGGCCCTAGTTCATCTGGCGTATGGCAAAGCTGCGACGAGGCTGGCCCAAGTACTTCTGGGGCAGGGCAAAGTATTGATGAGCCGGGTCCTAGTTCAGCTGGAGTAGATCCCGTCCCAGGTCCAAGTGGAGTTCCAAGGGACCTTTTTGTAGAGGCGGCAGATTATGAACACGATCCTAATATGCTAGTCCAATTTTTGTCACAAAACATGGGTGCCCTAATTCGGGGCAAATTGTTTGCTGTAATCCCGGAGCCTTGGTGTTGTCACCTTGAGTCTTTGCCTAAACTTCCTGAGGGCGTTGACATCAAACAAGGCTCAAAATGTTTGGATTGCAACCGTAAATTTGAGAATTGGATTTGTCTACACTGTTATAAAGTGAGTATCATTCGTTATGTTATGTGTAATATGACAGTTATTTTTATGACAAATTATATACACCTATTATTGGAAACGATTACGATTTAGAAAGTTTAATAATTTGTTATAGGAGGCGATGCCTAAATTTGAACAATTATCTCAATAGTAGATTGAACTTAATAATTACATATAATGAGATTTCAATTAATTCATTAATGTTGTATTGATAACAGGTGTACTGCAGTCGCTACGCTAACAAGCACCTCCAGCGCCACTTCCAAGAGACTCAGCACCCATTGTCGCTGTCGCTGTCCGACCTGTCGGTGTGGTGCAGCGACTGCGAGGTGTACCTGGATTGCGACGAGTTGTACGAGGTCCGCAACAACGCGCACCGCTGCAAGTTCGGCGAGGACATGCCACGCCGCCAGCCGGCCAGCCAGGAGCCCAGCCCCGACGATGACGACGATTGAACCGGTACCACAGGACTATATTAAATACTGTGTTTAAACTTACGCCTCCCCCGTCCCTCCTTCCTGTCCTCTTTTTCCCCCTTTCATCTTCTCCTTCTCCCTTCTCCTTCCTCTCTTCC
>DWJK01002644.1:0-14273 GCA_018248815.1 Croniades pieria auraria
CTGTTGAACACTGGACTCGAGATAAAATACGCGTTATGTACTTGTAGTTTTATTTTTTTTCTTTATTTTATTATCAATTTTAAATAAAATAAAATATTAATTTAGAATTACTCGTTTGAATTGAACCTTAGTTTAGTTTTAGGTTTCAGAATCACTTCCTTCGAATATCTTGGAACCACGTCCAATTTAGAGAAGGAGCAGAGAGAAGGGCGTGAGGATGGAATAATTAATGATATCCTTCCCCACCCTAGAACAGTCACTGGTAACTGCGTTTAAATACTTCACAACTATGACCAAAAATGTACAAATGTTGTTCGTTTCGTACATACTTAAAATACCTATATGCCAATATTTTATTTGGTCCCCAATCCAATGAATTCTATTGTCCTTTTTTTCTATACCAATATGACTTGATCTCTAATAGACTCAAATTCATAAGATACCGTTGATGAAGAAAAACTAATACATAGGCTAAATTACATCTACATACCTGGTAAGTGCATCTAAGGTTTTGACGAGAACCAAAAGTGAGTTAGCTCATACTTCGACAGCATCTTGAAGATCTCTCTTAAAATCATCTCTTTTGCTAATCTGCGCTCCAGATCGAAATACATTTTCTTGAAGTTAGCCCTAACTACATGAGAAAATATGTGAAAAATTAGATGTCGGTTCCGAATTTTCTTACTAGCATTATTTTCGTTCAGTTAAAAAACAAAACCTCGTAAATTTCCTGTTTCTACATACCCACTAAGGGACCTGATCTGACGATATAATTATAAAATATATTAATTATATGTAATATCCAATCAAAACGAATTATAATTTATAACTTACTTATTTAAATAACTCAAGAGTTTAACGACCCTTAATGATAGTATTAAAAGCTAACAATATTCAAGACAACTGACAAAATAACGTCTCAAATTTATGACTATATCGTGAACCATCTACCTTTCAGTTATACATTTTTTTACAAAATGAGAAAGAAAATAAATTTTCTAGGAATCCGCATAAATAAATTGTTCTCGAGTCTATATAACGTAAACATAATAACCGGTAATAAATCTCTCATACTCATATTTCTACACTAGATCTCCCTGACACGTGGGTAGCTACCACATATAAAGCCGGAACATACAATCAACGAAAAGTTGTATACATATTCAAAATCCTCATTAAGGTATCGATCATGCGGGAGTCGAACCCAGGTCCCTCTGCATGCCAAACCGGTGTGATGACCAATGAGCCAAACAAGTAGTATTGAACCACGTTAGTGTGAATATTTAGTGTTTTTCCTTAAGGCATAAGCGACTTTCCATTGCTGCTTCTAAAAGATGCAATATTTACGATCGTCGAAATCTAACGAAATCTTTCTTAGATACTCTTCTAGAGATATTTCTGCTCCAAAAGAATAAACATGATATCTTCTACATTCTATAACATATAGTAAAGTACATAATGTAACGTCACGCCTGTATGCTCCGCAAGGGATAAGCAGAGGAGAGCAGTACTTACACTAATTACCAGATATGACATACGTCCCGTGGAATATATCATAGAGCCTATTATTATGTAGTCGATTTACGTATTTTCCACATTTTAGTATAGTGACTCTTTTAATACTTTTAATGCTACACACTTTTAATAGACAAAAGAATCAATGTACGGTATTTGTTGTACAGGTATTAATTAAAGTAAGTAATACTACCCATGGCTTGTACACTCGAGGACACTCCCTGCTTAGTTCTCTTATAGCGCTCTATCCCGTGGGACTGTCGTACTCCATGGTTGCCGACGACATAAACGTACCTATATCTCCTCTGTCTAGTAAAGACTAGGATTTTCACGCAAACTTTAATTTCTTATTTTATTCCCGTAAAGGTTGAATATTCACGGTCATTACTTCGTAACTGAAATATTGTCATGGAAACTTTTACACCCTTATTAGTAGTCTTAAAATCGGACCTTCGAGTGAATTAATTTTAGGAAAAGAACTCATTGACCGAATTGCACTTTTCTAGCTTGGATTAGTTTTAGTCGATATACGCGTTATATGAGGTTCCATTATACCTCACCTTGTTGCAGTACTGAGTGCAATGAGCATCTTCATACAAACCAGCTGTTCTTTTTTTATTTAATTCCTATATTGACTTAACTAATTGACATGGCTGCACCGGCCATGCCGGCCACGTTGTTCCAGCGCCAGAGCAACATTCTATTGAATGTATGGACATTTGTACATGGTACATTTACACGTACCATACTACATATTTCGTTAAACATGTATTCGTATACACGCATTTTAATTATGACTATAATATAAAATAATATATTTTAGTTGTGAAAAACAAATATTTATTTAAAAATAAGTATAAATAATTATCTTTATAAGCAAAATATAAGAAAATTTTGGGTTAACCACGAATAATGACGGAAAACAAACGGAAAGTATCCATTTGTCGCGTTTTTGCATAAATATCGATATTTGCAAAACATATTACATTTAATTGGTAAGTAAAATAGTGCAGCAAAAAAATAAATATTTTTAAAGCATGAAACATTTTTCAATGTCTATAGATATTGTTGCATTACCATATTTCGTTATGCATATACGATAATTAAAATGTAAACTATATTCTATATATTCGTACTATATGGGAGAAGGCGATAGGTCTCTTTCTGATGTAGAGTCTGAAGAGGTGTTTTCGTAGGAAGACACCATTGGGTCTGTTGGAGATCCTAGAGCTCTCATATTAGGGAGAAAGTCCAACGAAAATAGAAGCGAAAACAATCCAGATACAACCTGGTACTTTCCCTGGATGCCGGTGCACCTATTGAATATTACTCCCAGATGCCCAAAACAGGAGTAGGGGAGTTGTGCAACATGTGAATGAAGCAGTATAGAATAAATTACGTATCTCAACAAGGCTTTTGGGATGTAAAAACAATTTAATTGATCTAGAAAAAGTTGAACAGCCATATTTAGTCGTTAAGTCATTAATATTTGAAACTTAAAATTCAATTTTTTATTTATAACATGTCCTTTAACAATTTTTTTGTATTATTTTAGTATTTGGATATAACATGATTAAAACACTGGTTTCTAGAACATTCATTGACACATTCATTATAATTATTATCCACAATACCTCTATATATTACACAACAAATGTGCGTGAATTTACTGTGAGATAAGAAATTACATTAATTAGATCGAAATGCATTTTAAAGAATAGTATGTGATTTATTCTGCAGGTTTCATCATTTCGATATCCTCGGGCATTTTACTGATTACCTCCATTTAATTCATTACCTATGTATTAAATTAAGAGAATTCTGTATTTAATATATCCTGAAAATAAAAGTGTGGTACTTTTTTATATTGATGGTATAAATCTAACTACTCAATTTAAAAGGGGAGGGTAGTTTAATAAATTTCTAAAAGTGAAATATTTTAAAATACCCTCTTAGAAGATATATAGGTGCTTAAGTGATTACATATTGTACATATTGTTACAGTTTAAAGAATGTACATAAAGATCAGGTTCTTGCAGCTAAAGTAACTGGTAATATTAGGTCAGAACAGTCACATCACAGCCGCCGCACTTTACTCCTGTACGCGACAAAAACCTATTTTCATGCAAAATGTCTCGATGACGTTACGATTGCGGCCCCGATAGTCGTTCGTGTCCAGGGTACACATCTTGAGCTGCCCAGTAATAAAGGAGGAGCAAAAACCTCAGCGCATCCCGCGTGCCAATTAAACCGCCACAAACATCCTGTAAGCCGAGATTATCGTATCGTAACAACAATCGGAAACCTGCCCACTTCTCTCACACTGAATAAATTAAATAAAAACCAAATATAAAATAAATTAGACATTGTTACAGCGACGCTTGCACTCTGTCTTCCCTCATTAACTTTGAGGTTAACGGAACTGAGCGGGCGCTGTTTTCATAATTCACAACATCCCTTTGATAATTTTGTGCCACTTAATTAACAATACGAGCATGTAGGGGCACTGTACCTTCGTTAGGCTGGGCTCTTCGTCATATTTTCGTCTCTACTTAACGAACATTTTCGCAAAAAATATTCTATACATTGACTTGGGTATTGATAGATTAATTTTTAAATTTTTGTATTTGTCTCGCTTTCTACACATATCATCGTAAACTTTTGATCACATACATCTGCAACTGTAAGAGGCTTTACGTCTTAAAATAGTATTGTTGGCGATATAAGGCTAGAACATTAATTTCGGTTAAGACATCTCTAAGGATTTTAAATAAATTTTACTCCTACTTATCTATTGCGACATTGACCGTATGTCCACGTGTTAATTGGTCAACATATTAATTCAACAGCAGCAGTGAAAAATGGAATATACAGAGCTATAGATAGCTATTACATATTAAAAGTACCACAGCAATTCCTGTACATTTATGGACCTCCCAGGATAAACAGGAATATAACGCTATACCATCGAATGTCTTGCGGATAAATTTTACCAAATGTTCATTCGCTTTCCTGAGTGCAACGGCCTATTAACTCAACCAACGATTATCGTCTTCGGAATATTATTCGTTGTTATTGTTATTGCGTTGACACTAGATGAAAATTGATTTACAAGCCAAGCAGAGACCAGCGACTGCTAAATGTCTCTACTCTTGGATACCTGATGCCCTTCTTCTACTTTCTACTGTGTTAGAGACTTCTGTGTCCCCAGTATGTGACTGTTTAATCAAATCAGTTGGTCGACCTCAGTTCTGCATCTATATTTGTATACCACAAACGACAGAGCCTCCACGCCATCACTACAATATTGCTCTGACGAAAAGTTGATTTTTGTCCTTCAAGATTGCCGTGATTAAGAAGGACCGAGTAATTTCTTACCCGTTAGACCGTTGATGTTAAGAAGGCGTGGTAGGGGCTGGATGAGATCTGCAGAGTATCGAGAGTCGTGGCACACCTTGGGACAGGTCTATACTTAGCAATGGAATGGGAGAGGCTGACGTGCTGATCAGATGATGATGATTCGCAGAGAAAAAAACTGTTGAACATTACATTGTAATTTTAATAGAATATCGTTATTGGCACTTTTGAAGCATTTGGCTGTCATGCTTTGTGAACTTTTTTATACACGGAAATGTGTTATACATTGACCTAACAATACAATAAGTGGTATGGCGCTTTGCTTAAAAATGCCTTTTTAAAACCGTAAAAAACCGTAAAACCATAAAAATTATTATTAAACTAATACATAAATAATATCTTAAAAATTGTAACGTCTTAAAAATAGACAATAGATGAATATTTTCATTTTGTCGTGTCTTAATGATCTTTGGTCAAATGGTTAATACAAGTATCAAGAGTAACATTCAAATTTAGTTTAAATGTTCAAAGCAATATCATCAGGAATAATACTAATACTGCTGGAATTTTCTAAAATATCACATACGTTATTCTAACATCACGCTTGTAAGTGTCTATGCGTCATTATTATTGTAAATTATGACGAATAATAAAATAAAATTAAGCAAAATGTACCCTTTTATAATTACCGGTGGCATCAAAATTTAATGTAGGTATTGTATATTTATACATCTATGAGAAACTCTCTTAGATTTAACGTAATTCTAGAATACAAACGATGTGTAAAGTTAAACAATTCCTCGCGTGGTCGACACTTGTACGAGTCATTGCTGGCAGCAGAGTTCCATTAGCGTTACCGTACTTTGCATGGCATATTGAGTTGTACATACTGTTATTGCTAGGTTGCAACACTAAGTCTCATCAGAGCCTTCAAAGCAGTTAAAAAATATCTGACAATCGACCTAACCACAAATCAACATCATCGCTAATCAGCACTGGATCAAAGCTACGAAGCGCGCTAGGATTAGAGCACACGTATGTAGAAAACACGTGAATAGGCAAGATAGCTGAGGTTTTAGTGGGCTGATAATGACGCAGGACCCGGTTCCTCTCCTAAAAACAATGCTGTAATTCGATGACAAACTCGTCGCGACCTACTCGTATGAGCTGAAGGTGCCAAAGTAGATATTACGTGACATTCGTACATATATAGGTTAAAGCCAATTACTGATGTTTACTTAAAACTAGCTAAAAACTCACTTACTTACTAGGAATTTATTATTTAATCAAACAACAAGTATCGGTAATCAAGTATTTTCTAACCGGCCTCTTACTCAATCTAGCATTTTTACTATATGGAAAATGGAACATAAATCTTTGCATGTTCTCTTGTTCCAGACGCCTTAAGCTACTTTAGAAGTAGATTTCTGGCGCCAGCTGCAATTAAGTTAAATACACAATTAATAGATGCTTTTATAGGCTTAAGTCGGAGTCCATTACATCTATGTATGGCTATAGAGTTCAAAGTTAGAGTATTCGAATATGACCGTCTTAAATAACACATTGCTAACTAAAAGTAATATTTGAAAAAAGAAGGTTATTGTGTAGATGTATAATCTGGCTATTAGACATAACTTCATTGCGAGCTACGTAATAAAACTGTCGTATAAGTCTGTCATACCATTCCACTACCTCGTAAGGTGTTCTCCTATTAAGCTTTTAACCTAAATTATCCGACAATTACGTAAGATCCTTGTCCATATATGAAGCGTTTTGTAGCAATTCTACTTTTACATAGCAGTTATGAGTCTAATTCTCATTTCAATTTTTCTGTTTGAAGAAATGTAGGATACAGGAAATCGATTTTCCTGATGTTGGTTAACCACCGTCGCCTGGACAGCTGTTAAATTGCTGCATTTAAAGAACCTTTTTGTCTTAAAGATTCCCATGTTCAAGTAGTCTAAAAATATCACTGTACAGGTGAGCGATAAGAACTCTTAAAACATCTATGGAGGACCCCCATATTTCTAGATCAAATGCATGGGATTTCCTTCAGCCAGTGGTATGATAGAGCAAGGGTCTTGCGCCTAACTCTTGAGTCGGGGTTTCGCTCTACATTATCCTTTATTTTAAAAACATCATACACTTGAATTTGGAACCCAACGAAAAAAACATTTTTGTATTTAAGGATGATTTTTTAGTCACAATTACGAAATAAAGTTTTGTCAACTCCATTGCATTCCTTCACCCGAGCCCTCATGTGACCTGCAGTTTCAAGAGGTCCAATGGCATATATTGTAGATAGCACAATAACGTTTTAGCGCATTTTATTTACTACATAATATCAACATTTACTTCATTTCAACATTTACTTCAGCCTTATTTATCAAAATAATTCGTATTATTCACCTCTGCAAACTTTTTCGTTCCACGAAATGTGACTTTTTCGATAGGTGTTTATTTAAAGGTACTTCATAATTTCCGGTAAAGTATTCTATATGGTACAAACACATAATGCCCCGAGCCCTCCCGGCCTGGTTGTGTGTGATCCCGAGAGTTTTGATGGCGCGAGGATGCAGCGAGACAATGATCGAACAAATAGGGAGTTGTCACGCGACGGTCGCTAATCAGAGATCGCGGATGTTCCTGAGCGCTACTCAACAACCTTTATTTATGCGTCGCCGATATCTGACTACACGACAGTTTTTATTGCCAGCGGGGCCCGTTATAACTCATACAACACTCCGCTGGATAAAGGGTCTTGTCCGATGTAGATTACGTAAACAATTCGGCGGCGTTGCAACGCGCTCTAATTATAAAATACCAGCGTTCCCGCTTATCATTTTCTTTTGATGAAATTTAGGACTGAGAACCAGCTAGCATGCCACCAGGATTGTTGGCTTATTCTGGACCGTTGCATTTACGACTTGTCAAGTAACAAGATAAGTAAATGTAGCCAAAGAAAATTGATGTTGGTCATTGTTTTACGAAGAATTAAAGTGATTATAATTTTTTTTTTGTTAACAATTATTATCAGATCTAAATACAGCTAGGTAATCTAAACGGTTATATTCCGCCAGTGCTTGCCGAATTGTGGTATATTATAGAAACGATGATCCTGTTCAGATATTTTTTGTTGCAGAAGTAGCGAACTGATTTGCAAGCAAGGTAGCATTACAGGTTACCTTAAAAATCCAATGTAGAAACTTTTATTATGATTGTCAAATTGAAACGGAGTAAAATATATCCAGTTCCTCAACAATGCTATCACATCAAATAGAACAATTATTTAAAGGTTTCAAAGCAATCTAGAAGAATTGCTAACAAATAATCCTTCTGCTTCTGTTCTCAAATGAAACATAATTCGTACGCTTATACACTCGTAATATCACGTATGCCCCATTGGTTTTATGAACCATTATAATGATATATGAAACACAGGAAAGAAATTTACACCCTATCGACCGTTGTTGTTCGTCTAAAAACTATGTTCATAAATATTCAGTGATATTTAACGTTCTTTATGAAAATTGTTAGAATGTGGTTTCCACTTGCTTATGCATTTATTAATAATAATTTAGTTCTGTTTAGAATTTACTTAGTCCTACCGTACTTAAGTATCTCTATCGGGTGAGTTTTTCTAATAATCCATTGTTGTTTAAATTCCCGCTATCGCGTTTCGTAATAACTATACAAATTGGCGCGACTTGCATAAGTAGTCAAGGCCACAGCCGATAATGTATGTTTCATAATCAATTAACATTATTCAGTATAATGCGCGCAGTGATTTCAGTTAATGAGTTCTCATTTAAAGGCCAAATTGTAGCTCATTATTTCGTTACAAATTGTAACAATTGTTAACTGAACTCACGCAATTTGAATCGCGTGAATGCGAAATGCGAATGCCCAAATTCGGAGTTCGCTTCGAGCATTTTCACAGATTAATTAAGTGGTATGATATTATGTGTGTATATTTGGGACTACGTTTATTGAGTGCTGAGTATACTTTTTCCATATAAACTACCTGCAGGTCTCGTGACTGGTCCAAAATATTTTTTCTACTTATTACAATTAAAAATTGTACCCATACATATACTTACAAAAAATCCTGTAAATAATAATTTTATATTCGTTGTGATTTTCAGGAAAATGATATTGTCATCCTAAAGTCTCAAATCGTGTGTTTGTCTTACTTCACGGTTAACTTGGTTTGTTGATAAATTATAAATTTATTATCATAACAACATAGCAAATAGATGACTCAGACTGTAACTTAACAAGTATTGGATCTAGAAAAAATTTTAGAACATGGCAATCAATATTTTTCTATATTCCATGTTAGACCTACTGTCATGTATGTTTTACAAGGTCTTCTTGAATCTCCGAAGTGATATATATCGGTTATTTCGGAACGCCCGGCGTCTTCGCGGGTTTGGACAGTATAATTATAATGTATAAAATTAACTTACGGTGCTAATTAAAGGTACACTACTCCACGATGAGCAGTGTTCATTCCAATTATGGAATTTGAAACATAGAGCCCGTGAATCAGACTGATTCATGCTACCGAGTAGCATGGTTGCCCAACAGTTAGATAATGGAACTGCGCAATGACGTCAGAAAACGAACACTCGTCTTGCTAAGCAAAATATTATGATTGACTCGTCAATACAACACAAAAAATACAAACGTCTCAATTATAATAACCTCGATTGTCATTCAGAAAATTATGTGTATGGATTTAATTTGACCGAGGAGAAATAAGCACGGTATTATTTATAATGAATCGTATGATAGCGATGGTAGCGAGTGGATTCTCTCGTCTTAATGCATGATTACTCGTTCCTCCCACCGAGAGCGGCGGTTACCATTGGCTCTCTCGGATCGGACGCCGCCTACACTTCTGCACACATTCTACTTCAAAACAACTCCATCGACTCAATAAACAAGTCTTGAAGTCCATTGTCTCACCAACTCACCACCATTATACGGTCGCGGCGAAGCGCTGCCGTCATAGATCTGTTGGTAATAAAAAAAGGTTCGACATACACTCATTACTAAGTCGCGCTTTGAGTGGACAATCTTATTACACCTGCGTTCCGATGCTGGGCAAAAATCGGCTCTGTTAATGAGTTGTATGTACGTAAGGCACTTCGATGTCGACCGGCCATAATTAGCTCTGATTGGACTCAACTGGATATTTCTCCCTGTGCTTTATTAAAGACTTTTTGCGCTTCACTTATCGTTTAATTGAATCGATATAAATGTACTATGATGTCATACTACATGTCATAATATTTGTCTCTTTTATTCTCGTCTGAGCCTCTAGCGCGATATCTTATGACCGTGACATATTTGGGATAGGTAAATTTGAATAGACGATTTGCGCGACATTTAGAAGTTTGCTATAGGATTATAAGCTGTATTGGTTTGTGCAATATGTTTTGCTACTTATAATATTTCGGGTCATTGGAACAATCTCCGTTACATGAATTGGGAGTTTTAACAATGATGTCATAAATGATGAGAAATAAACGTGTTCATTAACCGATATTTAGAATATGTGATTTACTATTAGTGACCAAAAGATTCATATGTATAATAATGTAATAGATTTCTGTAATAGATTTCAATTTTTGGGGATTCTAATAGACGTGACTGCTTGACATCTATTTGTACAACTTTCTGGTCTAGTTAGTGTACGACTGTGAGTATGTACAGCCACATGTCAGGACCTCTAGAAATTAATGGCAAAAGTCCACAGAATGTTAATGTTAATGAATGTTAAGCCACCACTGTACCTCATTTATAATGTTTTTAAAAGAGAATAGTAAGCCCTCACATTTCATAGAGAATAGTCAGCCCGAATAATAACATGTTCTCAATAAATAAATTGTACCTAACATAGGTTTATGTAATTAAGTAATATCACCAATGTGTTTTTTTATCATCAATGTCTTTTATAACAATGCTTTTCATTACTAGAGGCGGTTTTTATTTCTAACTCGCTACTTCGCTAAAGGCTTGAAAAATATAACCACGAAATAATTACCATAGACATAAATTTGACAGCTGAAATATTAAATTAGTACGTCTGAGCGCACCTATCCTAATGGCTAAGAATTGTTAACGTCAAGCCTCAAAGTTTCCTAATTACGTTACGTTCGAATGCGGTGCGGAAGATTGGGAAAAAGTAGATGATTTGGATGATTTTATTCTTCGTGACTATAAGTCACATTGGGCTAATTCATACGAGTCTAGAAAAGATCGACATCATCTCAAATATTTAATAAGAATTATTACTCTATTGACAAATGGTACTATTATAATCTCTATTATCTTAATGTCATATCATTAAGGAGATACATTTCACTATTATAATTGTACTTATTTGAATATACGCTAAATTCTGTATAAACTTCTTATCGAAATGAAGCTGTGTAGTGTAAGTTTAAATGATCGTCAGTGAGGTAATTATACATTAATCTGCGAGAGTGACAGTGGCGGTGGCACTGGTGAGTCCGGTGCGTGAATCGAGGCGCCAGCGGCGCAAAGCGTGAGGAGCGTGGGGGGCGAGTAGCGCCTCCGCGGGAATAAAACCACCGTTCTTTGCTAACGCCCGCGCTTCCCCTATAGCAAAAAGTCGAAGACGGAACGAAGCGACATCCACAGAGACTCGCCTCCACGCTGCCGCGGATAAAATCGACATAGAATTAAAGAGAAATACAAAAATCACTCATTGTTCTCATAAAATGAATGTGCCGGGAGTTGAATGTGAGGCTTTTTGTGAAAATATTCTCATACTTTTAAATGGGATCTCGTGTGGCGCCTCCTAATGATTCGTCCTTTTTGCGTCGGCGCGGCCGCCGGGAGATCGGGACAACTCTAGGCTTTTGGTGTGTCGGCGCATGTCACCACTCCGACCTTTTTGTTTCGCTGTTTCGGATGTAAATTAAACAGTTTAGGCGGCATTGTTTTCAGAGAAGGCGAACGATCGAAAAGGGAAATTTTCATTATCGTCCTTCTTTTTAGTACAATTTATTGTTCTGTCACATTTTTCATTTCGTCTCGTAACTTTTCATTGGTAAATTAAATTAGGGTTTACATCAGGTACGTTCAATGGTGTCCGATTTATGTATTCAATACAGTCTTTACTGTTGATACTTTATTGAGAATCTTCTAAGAAAACAATTGTAACATCTCGATCTTTCACTTTATTTATGACATTTTATATATAAAGTCTTAAAAAAAATGCCCAACAATATACTTATCTAACTCGCTAAAGCAAATTAAAACTGGCTGTGAAGACAGACGATGTTTAATAATAGACTTACACAAATTCAGCAAAACGAGGAATTAGTGTCCTATCGTTTTCAACAAAACAGAGCGAAAAGAAAACTGGTAACAAGCTTCGCCATTTAGACTCGCACCGTCCACAAGTAATTCGATTGAATGAAATGCAGAGTTCCATGCAAACGAAAACTAAACTTTGTCAGATATTGAAAATGCAAAGTTTGACGTTCGTAATAAATACCTTCTGCTGCGTGTTTAACCTATCAACGCTGATGGTGAAACTTTTAAATGCAGAATGGACTTTGAATTTCATAAGCGATTAAGACTTCGCCTCTAGCGCCTGTGATATTTATACAATACCCGCATCATAATTAACGCTAGGAGTAGAATTACACGAAGGATATTAAGAAGAATTCGCCGGACCCAAGGTTCAGGTAAGAAGGGCAATCGCTAACACCCCATTGTTTCCAGTGGAATAATTGCAAATACTTCTCGGCAATCATTATCCCGGTCTTTCAAGAACACGACTGCGGTGTTGAACTGTGCATTGAATCTATAAGAAAAGCCCGCACTTCATCAATAGTCACAAACTCTCTCGGTGCCCGACAGGCCTGAACGTTCATTTGTTCGTGTTCAGTTCCAAGTCGCTCAGGAATATAAATAATAAAAGCCGTGCGAGCGTAAGTCGTGACACCTACCCTTTCGCTAATGGACCTGAGTTTGTATTGTGCCCCTAATCAAGATCTTTCGTTGTTTTGCTCCTACCTTTTTATTGGTCACACGAACGGACACATCTCATTTATCGAAGTCACCCCTGAGCCATAAGCCATTTCTATCAACTAGCGAAACTATTACTCTACGTGTAACGAGTATGGAAGGAAGTGCTAATTTTCACTCTATCAGTAGACATCCAGACAGTTAGTGCTGAAGGAGACGGTGGTATACTTTATCGCTTCTGACACTGGAAATGAAAAGCCACACTTCGCATTGTCAGTGGTATGGCACATCGACGTCATTTTAAACTTCCAGATACTAATCAAATAGTATTCTTATAGTAATAATAAAATTGGCCACTTTAATCATCATATCTATACTTCGCAATTATTGATCTAACCAGGATTCAGAGAGAACACCAATATATAACTACGCAATAATTAAGTTAAAATATTATTATATTTAATTACCAAACCAATGTATCCCTTAAGCTAAGGAGTATACACCTTAACATGTTCTAATTACATATAACAGAAATGATTAAGATTAACAAGAATAAAACAATTTGTTAAATATTACTGTTTAAATTTTACTTCGCACAATACATACATACATACAATATCGTTAAGTAAATAAAGTCAAGAAAATGATGAAAGTAAAGGAATCACGCAGGTCTGTAAGAATAGATGTATCGTGCATTGGGTACTTGCTGCCTTCTCCGCAAGGGATCTGGCGTGATAACGTAACGATAATACTAATAAATATAGTAAAGTTTTTAAACATAGCTATCTAATAATTGATTATGTAACAATACACGGCAGTAGTTTAACATCATAAGTATAGATTAGGTCCATTACGTATAAAACTGAACAGGAAGTGAGTATCTTTATCTAACTTTTCCATTATTCGAGAAGGCCACACAAGCAAACGGTAGGAACAAAGGTTTATCTTAAATTGATGGAGTTAATCTTAAAGTGTTGCTTCGTAGTTTGTCGTTAGATTCATCGTCTCGTGTTGGCTTTTTTGGGTTCCGCTGGAAATAACCAAGTTAAATATTTATTTAAACATATGTTATGGCATCCAATATTTTATCAATTATTATTTTAAATACGTTTTGCCGAATATAAAGTACAGTCAATTAAACCTGAAAGTGTTATTCGGACTGGAAATTGTCACAATTACTATTTAGGCACGTTTATGAAATTACATTAATTAACTTTCAATATAAATGAGGATGTACTATTGATAATGTTTAGTTTATTTTGATAAATAACATATCTAAAGATCATATTTTTTTTTTAATGAAATTTTTTCTTAATCGTTATAACCTGGTTTACATGATGTGATGTTCATACATTACTATGCGAGTATATAAATAGAATATTTTTTGTTAA
>DWJK01002645.1:0-14271 GCA_018248815.1 Croniades pieria auraria
ATGGTCCGACTAGTTTAGTACTTCGTACAGGTCCGAAACTAGTCGGGCCATCCCGAAAAACGTACGGGAGTTAAGCCGGTACATTTTTAATCATGTCATTTGTTTGTTATTATTAAATATTTTAGCTTTTTAGTATATATGAGAGAAGCATATTTTGGCTCTCAACTATATATCAAAGTCCTCTGGGAGCCGAAAGGGATGACACAATTTGTTACAATAAAAACACAGGATAGTTCGATATTTTTGTTTTCTCTGCTGTAAAAGAAAAAGAGTATTCTAGATGATATTACTAGCAGGTTTTGTGGCTTCCCTATTCGTTCGCATCTTCGTAGGGGCTGGGTGCGTGATCTCGAGTCGGGTCGAGGGCGGCGAGAAGTCTTTTGTTTCATGCTAGCGAGGAAAAAATTGATGTTTGCAGTCCTTGCCGATAATGTACAAAGCATTTGCCTACCTGCACGTTGCAAACGAATCAATGCACCGTCACTCGCATACTGTGTACGTACATTCTTCTTTGTGTAGAAACAGGTAATATTTCGTGTTCAATGAACGATGTCATTTTAGACGCCTCTAAATCTTACACTGCTTGGCACATGTTCAAATTTTTCGAAAAATGATTCTTGATGATTTGTGTGAATATTTTCGTAGTTTTAATAAGCTACATTCGAACGCATCTTGGTAGGATATTTTTTGCGTTTTCCGTGGTCTTTAATACAAAATAAAATAAATTTTGTTCAAGTTTTAAATGTGTGTATATATGCGGTGTATTAACATTGTTTCGATATTTTTCAGTACTTTAATGTCCAAGCTTTGTTCTTTTGACTTCTTTGAGATGACCAAAAATACACTGAGTGAATTTCTGTAAACCGATGTTGGGCATCGAAAATTGTACCCGAGAAGCGTGGCGCGGGTATATCTATTTATATATCGTGATTCTCGGTGGTTCTATCCGTGGCATCGCCCTCTGGGATGTAGGTAAGGGAAGCTAGGGAAGCATCGATTTTTGGCACCCTCCTGAACTGAACGCTGTGCTTCGGCCAGCGGGGGCGCGGCAAGATGGCGGCCTGAGCGCCCGGACCTGCCTCACGCGCACTCGCCGCGCAAGGTCACGAATGACATGTGCTACCAACGCGCTACGCAGTCCAAAATACAGAATCTCGATAACTAGAAACATCACCTCTCTCTTTCACGCCCGCCACTGATCCCATCAGCTCTCCCGCTTCTGCTCGTGATATACGGAATTATGCCACTCAATACTGATTCTAACATCTAGCTAGGGTTGCCATTCGTGTGTGGTATTTATATTCTTTGTGATACTTTTCTAAATGACAGTCCACGACGCCTCGGTCATGTTCCTTGTAGCCGATTCGCCGTAATTTATGTAAACGTTGGTCAAAAAGTCAACGCGGTATGTCCGATGCAAGCTTAGTAATGTCAACCAATGTCACGTTTAGGAAGGTATATTTGGTCAATTTTATTTTCTTCGCATTGAAATAATGCTAAAAATATTGTAAGTTTATATCAGTATCCTAAGTGTACACTTATTACAAATTTTTTATCCCAATGTTATGAGAAAGCAAGGAGATACTTAAAATTACGAAACGCCAACGTTTTGTGAATAGATCAACCGCGCCAACCCTAATCATAGCGAACCTCCTTTATCTAAATTATGGAAAATTTTGGAATGCGACGCCAGGGACTTCTTTCTCCCACTCGCTTTCGTTCGAATCGTGCTGTCTCTCTCTAATGTTCACTACCTACAATCACAAGGGGTAGTGGTAGGGAGCGCACAAAAGTTTTTGGGATAGAATTTTTTTTCGCAAACTGTTTGGTGCACATGGGTAGGCCCAGTGCAACATCGAGCGGGACGGAGGCACCCGATGATAATAGTTCGGGCGCAGTTTATTTAGAAATTATTGTAAATTTCGTTTTCCGAGTACTAATATCTATAACAGTTGTGTTAATTCGTTTTTAGAAAATGTTTTAGTGTTGTTTTAACAGTGTTTTATATGTGAGTAATACAAGATGTCGATTTTAATTACGTGAGATGACAAAGAAAAACAAAGATTTAATCGTGTTCTTCAATATTAATATTTAGACATTTAACATAAAACACATTTTACAAATGTCTTTATCTAAATTATAATAATATATAATGTCAAATTATCTGTAATTATCGTTTATTTCAGATATATTCACTGTTATTCAAAGTTCGGTTCAATAAACTTCAGTTAACTGTCATTTATAAATTTTGTCATAGAATATTTGTTTCATATATTCCCTATAGTTATAACTAACCTAACAGTTGGTAAATGTTTATAATTTGCAACGCCACTACTGTTTGTTACAGATCTAATGACGTGAGGTGTGCGTCAAGATGACGTCCTTCGCTAACATGACGCAGTCGTTAGCTGCGAGCCTGCCGGCCACCTCGTCGTCCGGCACGGCGTCCAGCCATGCTTCCAGCGAGCAAGAGGACCCGTTGGGAATGTCACATATTATCTGCAACCTCCTCGAGAGCATGAATAAACCATCTGGCATGCAAACCACCGCATCCACCTCGACATCGTCCACAATAACATCACCATACGATATTTGGGCTCTACCATCCTGTAGCTCGATGCAGAACCCGATAGGACCCATCGGCCGTGAGTACAATCCCATGTCCAACAATAACCATCAGACTCACACCACCAAGGAGGAGAATTCCAGCGGCTCGCCCGGGACGTCTTCATCTGTGTCTATCACTTGCTTCCGGTGCGAGGAGCGCACACCCACCACGCGCTGCCTCGAATGCAACGATTTGTTTTGCCATGAGTGTTGCCACAAAGTCACGTCAGATTGCCAACTGCGAGAACATACATTACTACCGATACATCAGATCTCACCGATAGGCGCCAGGCCGAACTCTGTCAACAATGAGAAGGAGGTGAATATGTATTGTGAATTGCATGGAGATCCTGTAAGATTTTACTGTGAACAGTGTATTGCAGTTATTTGCGTCGAGTGTACACTTTGGGCCCACAAGGACCACTGCTACGCTCCCATCAAAGGTGCGCTGGATGTGTGCCGCGTCAACGTGTTCAGAGCTATCGAGGATACCAAAACCGGAACTAAAGCTATCAAAACGGCTATCGACCGGGCCGTGGCGATAACGAAAGCTTATGAGAAGGAAACGGCCGAAGCCAGTTTGAAAATCAGAAAGGCGATGCGTTGTTACGCTCAGGCGATTGAGGATCGGGAAAAGTATCTCTTGGACAAAGTGGAGAAGATGCGACAAGCGAAAATGAATCAACTGACTGATCATATGAACACACTACGTGGGATCTTGGCCGGTTTGGCGCATACTAACGAAACATTAGTCAGGAGTATGGACTCTGAAGGCCTCGATCTGTTTGTTGTGAAACAAAAAGGAAGAGCTCAAGTTGATTACTTCTCTAACATGTTTAAGAATATGCACATTTCCGAGGATAAAATTCTGTTTATACCACCAAACTATGACCTGGTCGATCAGATAAAAAGACAATGCGATGTCCAACCGGTTCCAGTGAACGCCATGCACACATTGAGCTCATCACCAGTATCTCTTCCTTCGCGTCAATCGTTATTGCAATCTCTACAGACAGCCCAGAACTACCAGTCTTTAAACTATCCACTGTCTTTGACCAGCAGCCTTAGTAGTCTTAGATCACTATCAGATTATAGTTCCAGCCATTCAAGATCTACCAACTACTACGACCACAGCATTTCATCAAGCATCACCCTGGATCCTAACAACACCCGGGGCGTTGGACAAGCCATACCTGGATATTGGATGTCAGTAACAGTAAGACCAACTAGGAGTCCAGTACCTGGCGTTCCAATGTTCTCATTCGGCAGGGAAGGTCAAGACGAGGGTCAAGTATCGAGACCGTGGGGTTTATGTGTGGACAGAGAAGGAAATATTATTGTCGCGGATAGAAGAAACAATCGTATACAAATATTCAACAGCCGTGGCGAGTTCAGAACCATGTTTGGTTCCAAGGGCACTGGTCCTGGTGAATTTGATTTGCCGGCTGGAATCACAACAGACACATATGGACGTATTATTGTTATCGACAAAGATAATCACAGAGTCCAGATTTTCACGTCATCCGGAAATTTCATACTCAAATTCGGATCGTTTGGGAAAGAGTGTGGACAGTTCCAATATCCATGGGACGTGGCTGTTAATACCTTAGGTAATATTGTAGTTACGGACACAAGAAACCATCGCATTCAGCTGTTCAGTAGCGATGGCTCGTTTGTGACAAAGTTCGTGTTCGAAGGAGCGAATCCAGCGAAGATGCTGAAAGGACCTACGACACCGAGAGGAGTGTGTTTTACAACATCCGGTAACATAATTGTATCTGACTTTGAAAACCATAGATTGTTGATGGTTGATCCTACACTTACCAAAGTTTTGCATTGCGTCGGTCGTGAAGGCTCCGGCATCGGGGAGCTGAACCGGCCGTCCGGTATCGTAACTGATGACGACGGACGGATTATTGTGGCCGATTCGAAAAATCATCGCGTACTAGTATTTACGTCTGAGCTTCGTATTCTTTGGGCCGTTGATCTCAAAAGCCCCGGCCTCGATGACAAGGACCGCCCCAGCGACGTGGCGCTCACTCCCGAGGGATATCTCGTTGTCCTGTTCGAGACGCTACCCGACACCGCCCGCGACGTCTCCTCCCACGGCAAACAGTACATTAAAGTGTACTGAGTTTGTAATAGTCCCATAAAGATTGACGGTGACCTTAGGTCTTATTTATATTTTTTTTGGTTATTTTTTTAAGTTGTGATTATTTTTTTAATGTGCCAATTTTATTATTAATGTCTTTGGAAAATTTCGAATCGAGCATAGCTTGTACACGGAGAATTGCAATTTGCTCACGATATATAAAGCGTCAGGAGTGAATAGGGATTCTCTTAAATTTTTTTTGTTTTTTTTTTATTAACACACTCGTTACCATAGTAATATTTCGATTTTCGTTTCCGCATGAGGCTAGTCTTTAAGGGCCAAACTTTGTTTGCAGTTCGTATATACAGGTAATAATATCTCCAGCACCAGTTTTACATGGTAATTGTTCGTAACTCTACGTAGATTTAATACTAATTGTAAAGTCACGCTCATGCTGTTAGTTGGAAGAGTGCGCGCGAGATCCGCATCTCTTGCGACTAACGCGTCTCATATTTGATATATTTCACACAGATTATTATATGATAAAGGATCACATTGTGATTTAAAAGATATTTTATGTGAGAATAATTTAAATTTAACTTGAAAAGTATTTTTCCAAAATGTTACTTACCTTTGCGTTCTTTAACTTGGTTAATTGTTTGTTCATCGCGGTCTTTGATGCGTCTTAGTATATTCATTATAAGTTATTTTTCATATATGATTTAGGTATATTTATATACACAGCTCGTTTAGATTTAGTTAGCGTTATAGATTGCTCGATTTCTAGACTTTCTCTTTTGTTTGCGACTCGAAGCGAGGGAGGGGGACGTGGCACGAGATATGAAATTAATGCAATAAACCTTTAAGACTGACTTTAGAAGACTGTCTTAAAGAAGCGATCGGAGGCGTCGCGGGCGGGCGGGGCGGCAAGGGGCAGAAACGTCGCGCACTACTTACCTATTTTTTAATTTTACGCTATTTTCATAACCAAAACATAGGTATTATCGTATTTCGATGAATTTATTGGCTGTTTTGTGCATGCCCTTTTGTTTTCGTCGAGACTCGGCGTGTGCCGTGTGATATATACATATATATATATGTTTTTATTTTACTGTCAAAGAAGCTCCTTTTTTTAAATTGCATTATTTATAAATTAAATTAAAGCAAACGACTGTTAATTTCGTCTTTAAAAATAGTACTGATCGGATCCCAAATGTAATGTTTTAATTTATTTAAATTAAAAAAATATAAAAGTAGATATGTTAATGTAGTACTAAAAAGTGTTGTATATTTGAAGTCAGTCGTGCGTGCGGTGCGTCTGTGGTTTGGTATAGCTAATCTATAGATATTCTTCTACAAGTTAATTTAAAATTAGTTTGTGTGCGTGTGTGAGTGTGTAAGAGTGTGTATGTGCGCTCGCATACAGTAAAAACTTTCCGTTAGTTCAATTATAATTATTATAGCTAAATTGTTCGCTGAGAAATCTATAAATAAAGGGAGAAACTAAAATAGAATGCTTAAAGTGAAAATGACTAGTCTTTATTGGCTTTTTTAAATTGCAACAATTTATTTTGCGATGCATAATATATGTTTGTGGCGACAACGTTATTTAAAACGCAAAAAAGTCGTTTGTAATAATAGCTTTTCAAGTTTTTCTCGAGCCTTAATTCATAGATTTCTCTATATACCTTGGGTAACATAACTAAGGAATACTTTATGATATACATATATGAATATATAGATATATTAATATGTATATATATATATGTCGATGACCATCCATGAAATATGTTAACCAACAACTGATAACATATTTATATTTTTTATGCTTTGATATAATCACTCATGTGTCTTACAAATACCTATATATATGTATCATTTACAATTTACGGCGTTTTACGTATTTATAACCAAAAGAGTTTGTTCGCTTTGTAAAGAACTTCCACTAGGGTAAATTGTAATAACAAGGAAACCAAAATCACACATACATATGTGCACGTATTTCATGGATGATACAATACATTTATGTGGGCCGAAAGTGTACAAGTAATTTTTCTTTCAGTGGAGCGTTCTGGCCGCATTGAAAAAAAATTTATTTTGTTTTTTTTTTTCGTTCTTCACTGCCAATACCGTTGCTCCAGTAACATCCGTTGAAAGGAAAATAACTGATGTACATTCGCGGCTATTCAACACTGTGTTCAGTTAAGTATGTGTTCATAATTTAAAAATATAGAATATAATTAATGACCGTTATCGAATCGTTCTATACGAATGAAAACGGACTTTTCATATCGGCGCGGATCGTGTGCGACACGTTCATCAGCGTGTGCGATTGGGCTTCTTGCTCGCACACTGCGTGGCAGTACGTAGTTCGCCGTTTCGCGTTGGCATGAACAGCCCTTTAGGCTCAACTGTGACAAAACAACCCACTAGCCGACAACAAAACAGTCTGAGAGAAAACTACAGCGATCTCTCGCGAAGAACACAATGAGTTAAGCACGTGCGTAGTTCGCGGCGGTCGCCGAGCGGGAGGGGGGGCCACGTTTCGTCGACGTTTCTAGAAGCCAATACAAAATGGCGCCTGTTCTGTAACATCTCTTGTCATCCGTCGGTTCGTCTTGTGTGCGTTGAGCCTTAGTAGCTAGTTAAATTGCATGGGACACTTGCGTTAGTAAATAGACTTTCGCTTAATAAAATAGTTACGAATTTTAGGTTAGCTTACGTATGTACGTCAGTTCCCTAGTTTAGTGTAATTGAGTATATATTATATATACATATGTATGTGTATATCGGCTTGGGTTTAGCCGTAGCTAACACAGAGCAATAACACGTGATGCTAAGCTTCGATCGCTTGATGCTGATGTATTTTTAATAATAACCGTGTTTCTTGTTGTCCAAATTAATTCTCTTACTGTACAGTATATATCCTGTAATTTGTATATCCCGTAGTTGGGTCTCTGTTTACTTATGAAAGAAGAAACACATCGAGAGAGACCTGAATCGCTTAAAAACTAAACATGTAAAAAATATTATCGTAGTACCTGTAAATTCCAATAATCGTAAAAGTGATATGAATACATGAATATTTATCTGAAACTCGTCTATAAAAAATATGTAATGAGTTAAAGTTTTCGCTCTTGTAAGTTTAAAATACGTCTAGTGTTAATATTTTTCACGTTTGTACTTAGGTTTAGAATAGACTAAGGTTCTAGATAAACTGTAATTATGACGTTCGTATACCCACGTGTTTAGTGGTTTCGGTAGACTAACCGGGCACCAATCTGTTCGCTTCAAACAAAAATTTTCGGCGCGTGTGTGAAATTGTAAAATGAAAAAAAAAAATTTTAGATGTAATCCAACGGTACTGAATATAATTAAATTAAATAGTCTGAGGTAATGTTTAAGTTGTATTGGGGAATGATAGTGAAAATTCTTGTTTGAAGTGTTCATCAACTGTGAACGCTAAGCGTAGATACACACTGAGTCCTCGTTAGCGATTTTTGAACATGTTTAGCGATTTTTTAACAAGATTATTTAAAGCAACACTTCCATAAACTTCTCATGTTCTAAATATTATTCTTTACAAATGATGTCACTTGCAATATAATAATGGGGAGCTTGTATTTGTCATAAATTGGTTCAGTTTTGACAGTTAACCAATGCAACCAACTCTCAGTGAAATAATCACGAAAACGTCAGATTTTTTTTTCTATGTGTCCTATGCTGTTGACCCTAATGGCCTCTACAGCTTCACCGGGTTTTAGTGGCTAGCTCAAGTGACTCCGCTGAATTAAGGAGAGTGGGGTCAGAAATATTGGATGAGAAGCGAGATATATAGCTGTCTACTCAGCCTCATGTTAAGAAAACAATAATAATACAGTTTAAAAAGCGTACGGGAATCTCATGTGTATTGACGTGCTTGTGTACTGGGCGACCAACTTCAGAGTTCAGTACGATACCACCTTTAACTCACTGCTGTCTATGTAGCAACCAGCCTCGTCCGCACATTTCATGAGCGCAAACTATGTAGTGTCAGTAACATTGCACTTAGTTCATACATATATGAATTTGTTTAAGTATTGCATCGAATTATACTCAAAGTAAATATATATAAACGCATAAAAATATAAATAAGCGACATTTGAAATATGAATCACGTAAAAGTCCATAATAATCGTTATATTTTAGTACTTTCGAACTAAAAGCAATATACGTGTATAGTTATTCGTAACGTATCTAATCAGGATAGTGTTTGAAGATTGAGTATTGGAAACCGCGTTTAATAGTGAGAATTTAATCTATCGTCTTAAAGAATATTATGGGCGAAAGTTCTAGAAGTTGGTAGATAGTTGGTATATGTATATTTAGCGGCGGGCGCAGCGGAACGAGTGCGTGTGGCTCGCGTCTTGGCTGTCGATTAGCAATAGCGGAGGGTCTAGTATGGTCGGGGTAATTCTAATTTCAAATTGAGATGTGACGAATATTATTTTACATTTCGTTCAGTGCCATTTTTTTTTTGAAGTATTACGTTTTATTGTGTTTTTTTTTAAATAATGTGTTGCATGAAATGCATTTTTTATTATTGAGTTGAAAAAAAAAGTTTTTTTTTTCACAAAGTATTCGTATCTTTTTTACTTATGTGTAAAAAAAACGACAGGTATTTTTATAATGACTACGAATCTCAGATTTAATGAAAATAATAGTAATAATAATAATAATGAAAAGTAATAAATAATAGTAATAATAATATGAAGTAGCGACGATCAGTATGATTCAAGTTAAAGTGAATTAAACAATGGATTTGCAAAGCAAACTCCAGTCACTGCATCCCAAACATTGTATTGACTTGTACACTCCTAGAATGTAACCAGTCTGATACCAGGTGTGAGGTCCTCGATCTAATAAAAAAATTCCTACTGTCCTTGTGTGTTACGCGTCTATATTGTTGTATAATAATAATTATAGTTATATCACCTCGAAATTAAAAAATATTTTCACAACTTCATCGTTATTCAGTCAGTTATATCTGGTCGTGGACCTTCTTGTTTTGAAAGGTGCGTTCATAGAGAAGCAGGTTTTCCGATGGACCGTATAATTAAGATTGTAACAGAACAACAGTATCGGAAAATCTGCATGTCTATTAACGCACCTCGTCTCTTCTATATCACTAACAGTTGGCGACTGGAGCTATATACTCAATGAACAAAAATTGCATTTATATAAAATTAATTCGATTTATAAACATTATGTATTTCTTCTTAGGTATATTATGTTATATTAATTTTGTCGATACAGAAATGCCGGTCTCAGATTGATTGCTTACGAGAAAGAAGCAAGTGTATATATATACATACAAATGTATAAATTGTATTGTATATCCAAAACATTCAAAGGAAACCTGAATTAAAATAACCCAGAATGTATTCGCAAGTAACCAAACTGAGACTGCCACTTTATGAAAGTGTTTTACCAAAATTTTGCATTGCATTTTATGAGTTTTTTTTTTTGGTGGTTTTGTTTTGATGAAATCGTAAAGTCAAGGCGAGATATGATCGTGAGTTATGTCAAAGCTGCTAGCAGCTAGCAGTAAAATAGTGGGTTTGTGATAGATACAATGAAATTGAGCAGTGGACTATGACGATGATGATGTTCGTGGAGTGATATTGTACGAGATTTTGACGTTTGGATCAAATCAATCCCTGGACGTATGATTGACACCTTGACATTACGTTAGCGATATCCTACACATCCTACTGGGGGCGGACTGTCCGCTCTGCTACCCCTATGTTGTGACAAATCTGTGAAGATGCAACTGGATGGCAATCTGAGGCTTATTGGCACCACTCTCAGGCCCCTACCTTCGATACCATATCGTACAACGGGCCTTTCCTATCCGTTGATCGGACTCGGTCGCTCCAATCAACGAATACAGAGAGTGTGTGCGTGTGAGTGTGTGAGAAGAAGAGGGAGAGAGAGAGATCCTACTTGTCGCGTGTCGTCGATGCGACGCAGCACGAAAACAGCATAATAATATTTCACACGTTCAAAAGATTTTTAAGCGAAACAAAAAACCCAATCGAGCCATTCTATTTGTGCTATTTTGTTTTAAAATAGATGCTTGTGTTGTGTTTAGTCCTAGTGTAATTTATTGGTCTACATTCGTCACCCCTTTGGGACTTCGGCTATGTAGTTATAAGTGTTAAAATATATTCACATGTGAAATATCGCAGTCAGTGTGCGCTTGATGTAGTTGTACTAGTGTCACAATTTTGTCGCTTATATATTTATTATGAAGAGATGTCTATTTGAGCGTTGTGCGCTGAATAGTTTAATTGGTATATATATATATGTATATATATATATACATGTATGTGTATGTATATACATACATGTATGTGTATATATATGTATATATATATATATATATATATATATATATACACACATGTATGTATATACATACACATACATGTGTGTATATACATACACATACATGTGTGTGTGTATATATATATCGTGTAGTAATTGGGAAGGGGCGACGAACGTAGTAGTGATAGCGTATCACATTGTATAAGTTAGTTAAGTCAGTATTTTTGTACACGAGCCTCAGGGTCAGAGCGTAGTAGTGCCCGGGCAGGTCGGGGCGCTCCCCGTGGGGCGGCTTATGTGGAAACGAGCAGGGGCATTCATACATATTAATTATTTATCTATTTATTTACATATATTTATCATTAGTAAAATCCGTTATGATATTTTAAATTATCAAAATTCAGTCCCATATATGTAATGTATATATCTATTTTATTTACTTATTATATTTATCATTTGAAAAATCCGTTTTTGGTTACGATATGTTATATTATCAAAGTACATTCCCATGTAATATCTTTTTATTATGCACTTTTTTAATAGTATATTTTAAAATGCTTACGCGCTAGTCTCAGTATTGAACTAATTTATTTACAATAAATTTTAGTTCATTTCGCTGCTTATATATTTTTATTATATTTTAATAGCTTTGTTTTGGTTTATTATATTTTATGCATCATATCAGCCAGTACTTTGTGTGCTGATGTTAGTTGCCAGTCACTGCAGATTTATTTATATATTATTTATTTATTTCTCGTTTTGTTCATGAAGGTTGCTGCTCGTTGCCGTGTATAGTTGTGTTCAAATTTTTATAACCGCTCTACCTCACGTTCGGTTTAATTTTAATTAATTAATTGATTGATTGTAACATTAATATAAGACTGATATCGAGGCGGTGGTATAATCACCGCTTTAGAAGTCTGTTGTCTACTAGATTAAGCAGAACAATACCGATACTTCTTACCCCCATTAATGATGCGTCCAAAATGTATAGTCTCCAGCGCGACGCTCCGCGGCACGCGTCGAGCGCCGCGCGTCCCATTGAACATGTTCTTTTGTTGCGCGCCAGTCGACAACAGTCTTTTCCTTTTATTTCATTTTCTTTTTATAAAATGTTTCTTACGTTACACTCCTGTCGTTAAGGAAAAAGACTGAATAATTTTAAAAATGTTCCTATATTTTAATTTAGAATAATTTACCGCTTACCATGGTTTCATTTACATTATTTTATCCTTTCGGTAAATCATACCTTGATTCTATAATCTTATCAATTGTGCGTGACGCTATATATGTCATGGAATTTTTGAAATTTTTAATGGAATTTTGTATTAAAAATTAATCAAGTGATTGATAGATATTGGTGTTTTATTTGCAGCCCTGATCGCTTGTCCTCAGCCTTTTTGTATACGTACAAGATATTAGAAAACTTTAAATGTAGAACTTTAATGATGATACAGAAATGTGATACTGAAATATGATTATTGATGTTTAAAAATATTTTTGATTTTAACAATGCGATTAACAGTACATGCTCATAATGACTAATTAAAATTATGTAGAAAAAAGAATATTTAAAAGAATTATGTTTTTATTGTTATGTACTAAACATGGTAGTTTTCAATATATTAAATAGCTTGCTAAGATATAATGTTAAATCATTTGTGTTCATAATGACGTTTTATTGCCCTAATATACTGCTACGAGTAAAATAGGGAACAGAGTCAAATAGAGGGTAGCGTAGTATTGACAGGGGAGGGTCAACGGAAACAGCCGAGATGACCCGAAGCTCCCCGAGTGGTGTACGTGACGTGCCACCAAAACGTTTTCGCCCCCACCCCGACGAGGCATTACATAAAAAGCATTTCGAGAAATCTTAGTTTTCTTAGACGGCATATTGAAGACCATTTTATAAATAGGACAATAAAAGTCACTAGAAGACGCCTTTAGACCTACAGCAAATTTTTCGATCGATATAATATAAATAATGACGCTCAGACAAATACTTTAAAATTTTAAACAATAAAAATTTACTAGTAAATTTTTTACTACTACATAATTTTTTTTTTAATTTTATCACGTATTATAAGCCATTTTATTAATTTATTCTTCATATAAAAATTGGATTAATTTGAAGCTATTTTTTCGCATTGCATTTTTAGAACACTGTCTAAAAATATAAGTTGTCAAAGGTCGCTGTCAAATACTATTTGATAGAATAAATATTATATTTATGTATTGCGATGGGACATCAAGTTAGTGCTTTGTTCTCAGGGTTGGGTAGGTTTTTCGAGTATCCAGTGAAAAGGAAACCGATATGTTTTTATAGGCAGGAGGACTTCACAGCTACTGGTAAGATTTGGTTTATTTGCTCGTTCCATTGATGATGAAAAGTAGTTATTCAACTGCGTAATGTATATAACTACTGTTTATCAATGGGAAGTTGGAAGTCAACGAAACCGGCGTTTATGACGAGAGTGATCTATTTAGAGAAACCAAACCAGTAAGGATAGAGATATTTGATAATCGGTGCTCTCTGCTTACTCAGTAAATGACCTAGGGAATTATATGACCAAAAATATTCATCGCTATTAAGAGTTTCTTTACAAATCGTAAGTGTTGCAATATTGCTCAATGGAAGTCTTTATGTTAAAAGTACCTTTTGCTAATTTTAATTCTTTCGATCGTTTGTACAATTACTTAATATTATCGAAAATAAATTACAGGGGAGCCCAAAAAGCAAGCAACAGAAATAATAAAGGCACCCCTGACAGATTATGATAAGCTGGTGGACCTATTTTATAAAAGGCTGGCTGAACAGCGCCAATATAATCAGGTAAAAATAAGCCAGTTAGTAAAGGACTACTGATCTTTTGTTAGTTTGTTCTTGTTAAGTACCGTTAATTCTTTATGTGACTCGTTCCAAAAAATGCAGAGGACCGTGGCTCCTTTCTTGGATTGCGGCTCAGGTAAAAAAGGGCCAGTAAGTAAAGAACTACCGTTCTTTCGTTCGTTCATTCTTGTTAATCACAGTCTTGTTAATTTTTTCTTTATCGCGACTCGTTTCCTCAATGCAGAGGATTATGGCTCCTTTGTGTTAGCACTCTTAATAGTGTTTTGTCGGTCTTTGCTGTTTTCTGTGACATTAAGAGCGTCATGAGTTGTTCCCAATGCCTCCCATACTTGGTCAGTCCATCGTCTGGGGT
>DWJK01002646.1:0-14269 GCA_018248815.1 Croniades pieria auraria
ATCACTGCTTCCCATTTGTTTATGCTGTCGCTTTTTGCTACCTATTATTTTTCTGTTAAAACTCGTTGTCAGTTACAAAGATTTTCCATTCAACCAGCAGTAGCCATCGTAAGTAGTACCTACTTTAGGCGAACATCAATTAGCTTCGATGACAATTAGTTGCTTGACAGAATCACATGTAGACGTCTACATGTGATTCTGTCAAGCAACTGTTTCTACTTTTTATTTTGTCGTGTGCAACATTAAAAACATCTATGAGTTCTCTGATCTGAACTGATCGCAGACGGGCGCGTTGGAGGGTCAGCACTTCAGGCAAACGGGCTACCTGGTGTCGCTGTCGGAGCAGAACCTGATCGACTGCTCCTCAGCGTACGGCAACAACGGGTGCAACGGCGGGCTCATGGACAACGCCTTCAAGTACATCAAGGACAACGGAGGCATCGACACCGAGAAGAGCTACCCCTACGAGGCTGTGGACGACAAGTGCCGGTGGGTTTCCGCACATTTTTCTGATAAAAGGCATTATACTTTAGTTGACACAAAGCTCTCTGTTTACACTATAATCTGCCAGTTGGCGCGAAATATAAGTTATAAATATTATTTTTTGTGTATATTTCCAAATAACAAGACACAGTAGCAGTAAAACCTTTAAATTCTAAATCCGACAGACTGACAGAGTTCTATTTATCTAATCCAGGTACGTAACGTTTATATAGGTTTGCAGTCCTATCTTAAATCGGTTCCCAATTTGTCATCGCACCGTAGGGCTTCTTACCCGCTGTTTGCTTATTAAAAAAATCCTTTTCTCCAGCTACAATCCGAAGAACTCCGGAGCGGACGATGTGGGATTAGTCGACGTGCCTGAAGGCGACGAACAGAAACTGATGGCTGCAGTCGCCACCCTGGGCCCCGTTGCTGTGGCTATTGACGCATCACAGGAGAGCTTCCAACTGTACTCGGAAGGCGTCTATTATGACGAGAACTGTTCCTCCTCAAACCTCGACCATGGAGTATGTACTTGATACACTTCCATAAAAGCTAGCAAGTGGTAAAATTGGTAAATTCAACTCATTGGTTAATAATACTAGAAGGTTTCGATTATTTTTGGTTAAATCCAAACATGATATGAACCACTATGTAAAAGAGCGAATAATGCCATCTTTTTTATGTTAATAAGTAGTGTTTAGCGCCGTCTGTGGCCATGTACCATAATGTTGCCATTCGGTTGTAACATTTTATACCTACGATACTGTTAATTAGCGAAACGTTTTCCAGAAAAAGCACGGTTACGTAAGTGCTCGTAACTAATTTTGTTTCATCATTAACTTCATGACTTGAGATCCTTGGAACCAGGTCGGATTTTATAAGTAAACGGACTGAAAGAACACGTGTTGTCCATGCAGGTGCTGGTGGTGGGGTACGGCACGGACGAGGCAGGCGGCGACTACTGGCTGGTGAAGAACTCGTGGGGCCGCTCGTGGGGTGAGCTCGGCTACATCAAGATGGCGCGCAACCGCGACAACCACTGCGGCATCGCTTCCAGCGCCTCCTACCCGCTCGTTTAGGGGCCGGAATCTTCTATAATCCATACTTAAGTTTCTTCATCGTAACCAAGCTTCTCCTAATGACATCAGTAGCGCTCTCTTCTAAAATACATGTTTAACTACCCTGACTTTCTCTATGTCAGCATTGTCTCAGTGTCTCTAGTGTTTGTTACTGTTGTTCCACGTTTTGCCCACATGGTAACGGACGTTGCAGGCTTCAGCTCTAAAGCTTTACAATAGTATAAATTATAAAATATTACTCCAATTTTCCAATTTTCAACAATGTTATTGCCATTTGTCAAAAAATGTTTGAAAGTCATTTTAATTCATTTACATAAAGCCAAAATGGTTCTCGATTGACATTTCACGCAGAGTAACATCTGAAGCACTGTATGTATTTATAAGTAGAGTAAGATTAATGTAGGTATATCTTTGGAAAAAACTTCAAAGTGAAAATGTAAAAAAATTGTTTTAATCAGTTTTAAACATAAAATTTTATTCTTAGACATCTGAAAGAAGCTTGATAGTTATACGAAAAGTGATTATTGTTTCATCTCTACTTCACCATGACATCGCTGTTATCTTTGTACGTTTGTCCATAAATAAGTCTGTTAATACATTCCCAAAGGAAATGCAGCGAAATATAAGTAATAAATAAGGTATATTGTGTAGAGTAAGAATTTTAACTTACTGTTAATAAATATAATTAGTCATATAGTGTTGACAGTTCTGACATGAGACATGTCATGTCATGTCATGACATGTTGACAGTTGCGACTTGTGATACAGTAGTGTACGTGGAGGAATTACGGAAATAAAATATGTACGTTTTGAACTTGTCTTTTTATTTTAATATGTCTCTGAACATACCAACACAAACTTACCAATAATTCAGTTTAAATTTGAACGAACGAACGACATGGACGTCTCCCATTAGTCTTTATGTAATAAAAAATACTTGTCTGTTATCAATACCTACATGTGAAAAAAAATTTTCAGCTTTGTTATTCTCTGTGGTCACTTCACGACAAATTTTTTGACATACTGAAATGATTTTTAGTATTAAATGACGTAAAATTAACAGAAATAAAGTTAATTGAACTTATGAAGTCAGAGTGTTACCCATGACATACATATATAATATACAGTAATCTTAACATAAACATCAACATGTGGCAACACCCGCTGCGCCGTCGAGCTATATTCCGTTGGAATGATGGATGATAAGCTGTCGAAATGTTAAGCGACTCGCTCGTTGGTCGAGTGGTTGCAAGCGCGACTGCCGATCGGGAGGTCTTGGGTTCAAATACCGGGTCGGGTACTATTGGATTATTCTGATTTAGAATTTCTAGTAGTGACTCGGAGTCTGGATCCGTGCCCAGTGTATGGCAATAGGCTCACCACCTATTCCATGGGACGTAAACGTACCTAACTGGTGAAACGTGGGAGTGTAATACACTTCGCTGCCTACCCCTTCGGTGAGATACAGGCGTAATATACGTTTTACTCTCAAGAATACAACGATTTGTAGCTATTCCTTATATGTCAGCTTTGGTTGGTCCGCCTTCAATGATTGTTAGTATTAAAACTTTATGTTATAATTTGTTATAATGTTAAACTTTATCAGCACACATTGAATGTGTCAACATCCTGTGTTAAAATTGACTGTGACATAGACTTTCGTTCTTCTGTGTTTGAAATTTGGAATTACCAATTTTTTATTAACTGTTTTGCATCGATATAAAAGATGATCATAAATTTACACCAATTTCTACAAAATATGGATGTACATAAACCGGTTATAAATAAATAAACCATCAGCAAAATTAAATAATACCAACAACAACGAAAAATTGTTCACTAATTGTAAAACATGTGAATTCTGCCAACCCGCACTTAGACTACGTGGCACACGATGGCGGTAACCCTCTAATTGGGAGAAGACACTGGTGTCCTACGGTGGAACGATATAAGGGTCAAAAAAAGAAACATAAGCACTGAACATTACTTCTCTCCTAAAAAGGATCAGAGGTTTCCTCGAATCTTCTTGCATAAAAACTTTTTACTTCAAAAATTCTGCAAGAAAAAACGAACATACAAGGTATGAAATGGACCATCTCTTCGGTCTTCGAGCAATTGTACTTTTTATAACGAACAGCCACTTTTCAGTTCGAGAGTGAATAGGAACGTTCACTACGCGCAGAACGTCCACCCCCTCACTAAGGAATATATATAGCGATGAGCACAATGCCCTTTGGAAATAGTTCAGAAAATGAACATTCATGGTAAATCTCGACAAAATTTCTACGCTAGGGTCGAAAAATATGTACGTATGCCTCAATAAGTCTTGAAATCGTATCTTTCTAAACAAATTGTTCCGCGGACCGAATTAGACAAACATTGGTTACTCTAGAAAATGGCATTAAAATCTCTGTATAAAATTTATCATTCGCTCAGTATTCATGGCATTTTACATACATAATAACTTCTGGATGTAAGCACAATTTTAAGTTACATGACATAATCGGGTTCTTATGATGTGCACCCCAAGACTCTAGCAGCATTCATTGTTTGTGTATTTTTTACAGAAGCAGTTACAAGCCAGGCGAATAGACTTTCCATATTAATTATACCAAAAGCAGAAGCATTCCCGTCCGTTTTTTCAAGTTTTTAATTTAAAATTATAAATTGCGTACGATTTTTATAATTTCAGCCAACAAAGCCTGTAAAAGGAATCCTTAATTCTTCTCGATCGAGCACATTATAATTATTTACATAAAGTTGAGTATTTATCATAACATACGAGTACGAATTATTAGTGTTCAGTAGTAGAAAATTCATTCGTTCAGTATTTTCCCATTACAGTGTTTGTATTAAATAACCCGACTTGGCAATGAGGAATATGGTCATATATAGAGTGAACGATTATTTGATTAATAATCAATTACACCATTTGACCTGTTTATTGAATTGTTTTTGAATGTCATTAATATTTTATTAGCAGTGGACACAGCATAATTATTATACTGTTCACATATAGCCTAGATTTGTATTCCATGTTTGTTGTGTGTTATGGAATTAATTATTACTGCGGCTGACAATTAAAGGTAAGACAAAATGTTTGTTTTCCAGCCAGGGTATGTTGTTCGGAAGAAATAGTGGTATTAGTCTAAGGCGTTAATTACTTAGTTCAATAGGACTTCAGAATTTGTAAAATATATGCATGGCGTGTGTTACTTAGTCTTTAATTCTAATTCGTGTAGCAAATTGTTATAAGCATATGAATAGATAAATATGAGAAAGAATAGATTTTCATAATTTTTACATTTGGCTTACACTGCTACTGTTATTTTTTTTTAAACAAATTAGCAAAGGAGCGCGCACCAGCCAGAAGTAGAACCGCTGTAAATTGGAATAGGTATGTAGAAGGACTATTAGTGGCAGTTCATTTATTTATTTATTATTTATTAGTCACATGAACTAATGCTTTTAGCATTATATTCAGCAATTTAGAATATAATATTTCTTTCTAACTCGTAAAGTTCAATTCGGTTCCGCCCAGTTCAGTTTTTTCATAAAATGCTTTCTTTTATGTGAAATATAAACCTGCAAGTTTACAGTTAAGAAGCCTTAGTGTACTTACAATATATGACGTACTAAATAAATTTGTGTTTTGTAGAAAAGGCGTAATGAACAGTATACTCGGATTATTGTACGTGGTGGCTGCTGCCTCCGCCGTTTCCTTCAGCCGGCTGTTCCACGAGGACTGGAAGGTGTTCAAGGTATGTTTTAACGCTAAATATATATTTTTCAGTGCAAAACGATTTGTCTATTTTTTATTATGCCTGATAGCCTTGTGTTTATCTACTATGGCGTGGCGGCGCCTGATGGAAAGCGCAGATGCGTCCTAGGGAGACGACGTAACCCTATAAAAGAAGTTGGACTTGAGCCTCAGTATCCTTGCTGCACATTCTTACAAAAGAAAACAGTAACGTAGAACAGTGAAAAGTAACTAACTGTGCCACGCCTATCAGTACAGAAGCTTCTAGCAAACGCGTAGATATAACAGAAAGATAAACTTTTTGACTAGAAGACGGGCGACTACTGAGAACTACGTCCCCTGGCAACAGTTGTTATATTAATCGTATCATAAAATCTAATTATATGTAGTTCTTATTGGGAACATTTTCCGAATGTTCTGAAAGAATAGTTGAGTGAATTGACACATGAATCTTGTAGGAATTTTAAACTGATTTTTATTTACTTGCACCGTCTTCTCAATCTGATACCATAGTATACTGTAATATTTACTTGCGATATTCAATATACCTGTATACTGCATATCTCGATTTATTTGTATGCAGTTGCATCATCAGAAGCACTACGAAAGCGCCTTAATAGAAAACTACCGCATGAAGATCTATGCAAATAACAAGTTGAGGGTAGCAAAGCACAATCAACTCTACGAAAAGGGGCTGGTCACGTACCGTCTGCAACTAAACGAGTTCAGCGACATCCTACACGACGAGTTCGTGAATACAATGAATGGGTTCAACAGAACTGCTCCGTGAGTTACATTACATTTATTTATTTATCATATGATAGGCTATCAAAGAGTCCTAGGTTGTATGTGTCCGGAAATAGGCACCGGCAGGGTGTTCCACTCCTTGACCATCTGGATAAGAAACATGGAACCAAACCGTTTTTTCTAAAGTTTTCAGTTGTAAAGAGGATCGACTCACATCATCGTCACGTTTTTATTTTCGAGAATGTTGCACGAGACTTAAGTATGTGTTGTTGGAGTTCAGATGTTTAATATGTAGGTATTGTATAGTAATGTAAAATGTTGTTTATAAGTTTTTAGTATGTCAGAAGCTTATCATGTAGAGATAATGTTAATGGACCAAAACATTTATAGGTACCTACGTATTCTAAGAAAAATGAATGACATGTATACAAAAGGAAATGACGTCTACATATTCTTATTCAAAATAAACAACCGCCAAACGCGACAAATAAATAATTCGTATATTGTTTACTTTGGGTATTTTGACGCTAAATTCTATGAAAATTTCGCTACTTAACTCATTACCAATATTATCGCATGTTAATAACAATATGGCATTTTAATAACAAAAGAGAAATTGTCAAGATGCAGACCTTATAAAATATGGTTTAAAAATTTTGTCTCTTGTTTATTCACTTAAACGACGAGGTATCTGACTATTTAAAAGAAAATTTGTGTGGTGATCTTGCGCAAGATATTAGATTTCTACTTTTTACGCAAACTGTATAAAGTAGGTAATTATTATTAATTATAAATTTAATTGATTACGGAAATCGTCCTAGATTTATTAAAACGTCCAACTGATTTTAAAAGAAACAACGACAATACAATTTTCATATCCGATCAGCGCAATATAAGGGTCTCTGTAAATAGACTTGCTCGGAAAGCACAGCAGATGTTGATCATATTTAAAATGGAACTCTGTCACATTTAAATAATTATACATTTTCTATAAATTTTCTCTGCTCTCGGAACCGGTCTATTTGGAGGAACTCTTAGCGGTCAGCGGCTAGCTAACCATTTTATTAATTTAATTTCTTAAGTATATATAAGTATATAGTTTTTTTACCTAAGTATCTTTAGTAATTTATTCATAACAAGGGGTTCATGCAGATACATATAGTTTCTAAGTCGCCCATAAGGTGAAAATTCAGTGACACAGCAAATTAAAAATATGTTAATTATGACCACGTGGGATTTTCAATAACGCAAGGAAATAACATATGGATGTCGTCGTCACGGTTTGCGGTAAAAAAACACAATAACTGTACATAACTAAATAACATAAGAATACTATATAATTTCATGCTTCAGAGAAATCCCAAGATAGCCGCTCCATAGCTCGCTGAGCGACTTTGAGCTGGTGGATTAGCCACTCTGTGAGTGCCCAGGTCGCAGCTCCGTATGTTATGACTGGTAGGAGGCACTGATTGAAAACTTTAGTTAAACTTTAGTTAGTCGGACCGGTCGGTGATCAGATCCGACAATAAACCTGTTGATCACAGAGACATCTCTGAATATATGCTTCTTGTCCGACATGATGAAGTAGGGCTCGTTCCTTGTCACAGCGTCAGGGCTTCGCCATGTCCACTTTCTCTGGAACTTTTTCTTAAAAAAACATATTCATTAAGAAAAGCCCTTCCTTCTCTAGGATGTCGACTAGCATTTGCCCCCTGTGATTCCTGGATCCATAACCATGTGGGCGAACTCGAAATTCGTCGCCAATCTTGATTCCCAGTTTGGCGTTAAAGTCCCCCATAACAATGTTGAAGTGGGCCTTGGTGGTGTTATGTAAGGCTTTGGATATGTCTTCAAACATACCCTCAACTTCTTCGTCTGAGTATGTCGACGTCGGTGGGTAGACCTGAATATCCTTCATGCTATACCGCTTGGATAGCCGAAGTATCAGGTACGCTACCCTGGTCGACACACTCGAGATTTCTTCAACATTGTTAGAGAGCCCTATTGACGAGAAACCCTATGCCACCCTGGGATGTTTGATCGCCTTCGCAGTGATACAAAAAATGGCCCGAGTCTAGGGTAATGGTGTCCTCCGCCTCTCAACAGACTTTACATTACCCCAGAAAATGTCATCTAATGTTCTCCAATTCCACTTCCAACTGCGCTAGTAGATGCTGTTCAAGCCTCAGTGTACAGCCGTTGTACGTAGTCAGGGTCAGGCGTTTGTGGTAACCGACCGTAGCCCGGTGATTTTTAGCACCCCCTACCCTGTCGTTACCGTGGCCGCTACCGTAGCCAGGAATAGCAGGGCGGCCGGGAACTGGGGACCGTTTTTGTTGGCGCATATGCATGAAAGGTCTTTGCCCATAATCTACACGCTGGACCTGCGGGTTGGAGATCGCAGGGCACAGTTCTTCGCACCGCCGATGCTGCTACCCGTCGGCGCCCAGCTTTGCCTGTCTAGGCTGCGCTTTACCGCAATCAGTCGGTCGTCAAAGCGTCATCTGTTATAGCAGGGTGCACCACGTGCATGTGAGGTGGGTTTCGGCTCCTGAGATGTACGTAGGAATCCCTTACACCATGGGGTTCTCTGAAGGATAGAATCAGAAATGAAACTATTCGACAGAGAACCAAGGTCACCGACATAACTCAAAGGGTTAGCATGCTGAAGTGGCAATGGGCTGGTCATATCTGCAGAAGAACGGACAATCGGTGGAGTGAGCGAATTCGAGAGCGGAGACCGCGTCTCGGCAAACGTAGTGTAGGACGCCCTTTGGCTCGGTTAGACGACGATCTGCGAAAGGCTGCAAGCTGAAGCTGGATGCTACAAGCCGAGGACAGGGCGCGATAGCGCTCACTAGACGCCTACGTCCAACAGTGGACTGAGATAGGCTAATGACGATGTTCTATAATTATGTACATATATATAATTACAATTCAGTAACTGCAGGTGGACTATTACACTGCTACAAAAGCTAATTGTGTTTATAGTCTTTAAATAATATCAGTTAGCTACATGTTATGCTACTTATCACAGAATTAACGATGCTAGCTTTTAAAATCAAATTGATACAAAATAAATATCACAGGCCTTAAAAATAGGGCGTATATAAAATTAAAAGAATTGAGCTAACGGTTTCCCTTTCCCTGCTCTATCGTGGTAGGCGAGTATAGTAAGACATCATCATTTTATCACAGACCGAACATTGCTAAACCGTGTACGTTTATCACCCATGACACTACCGATTGGTACTACGATGCATCAGATAGCTTACGTAGTTGTCTGATACATATATATATATATACTAGTAGGTACCTTAGTAGTACCTTAGTTTTGTACTGCCTGTGAAACTGGTATAATAAAACGGCCAATATCATATCAGTGGTTGACATGAAAACTGAGTTTGAATAGATAAGAGATTCGAAGTCACTTGTTGCGTAAGTAAGTAATGTTCATGGGCTGGCTTGCGTTTCGGGCATGAACATTGTTACGTTATAACGTTTCATATATTTAGATCAGTAGCTATTAATATGCCCTTTGGAACGAAAGTGAATAGTGTTCTCTGAAGGCGCACTTTTTAATACGCTATAAAAAAAATTTTTTTCTACGCAGTGCGAGGAAACGCCTTAACAAGCCAAGGTCTGGAGACCGCGGCGCACACTTCCTAGTGCCCTCCAATGTGCTCTATCCGCCGGAGATAGATTGGCGGAAGCTGGGCGCCGTCACCGAAGTTAAAGCTCAGGGGAACTGTGGCTCCTGCTGGGCCTTCAGTGCGGTAAATGCAGTTCATCGGATTTTTCTCTGCTTACTTTCTACTGTCAGTGGCAGCAATAATAGGTCTTGCGAAAAAATAAACACACAAGTACATTTTATAAGAGTAGTACGTCTGACAAAACAAAACCACGAGTGTACAATTTTTTTAATTTTGATGGATTACACTCTAGTTCATTCTTCTTCTTAGCGTGTCGATGACAAACACGTTTTATAATAAGTCCCTAAATGCTCTTAGCCCAGAATTTAGTACTTAGTTCATTTAAAACTAAGTACTCATTTTTAATAGCAATAAAGCATAATGGTATCCGCGGAGAACCTGAAGGTCAAAATTATTTTTACGGAACTCTAAAAACATTTTTTGTTATAAATCTTACTCGAGGTCGCCTGCTTTCGCCATACATGTCAAAAAGTAGCTGACCCAGTATGTGCCCGTAGACCCAAGACTCTATAATATATTTCTGATGTCAGGTGTCGGTTAGTTCTGTTTCAAATTGACCACAAAGCATCGACTCGGCACTCGCTTTAGGTAGTCTTTTTTCCAGTTATCCTTACTAATATTATAAATGCGAAAGTAACTCTGTCTGTTTGTAGGTACCTGTTTGTTACGTTTTCATGCCTACATCACTAAACCTATTTTAATGAAAATTAGTATAGAGATAGACATGACCTTAGGAAAGGACATAGATTATATTTTATGGAAAAATCTAGTATAACAATAAATATTCTTTTGTGATACAGACAGGCGCGTTAGAAGGTCAGCATTTCAGGATAACCAACCAATTAGTATCACTATCAGAACAGAACCTTATTGATTGTGCAACGGACTATGGGACCACCGGCTGCGAAGGCGGGTTCATAGATGACGCCTTTCTATACGTAAAAGACAACGGCGGCATTGATACAGAAAATAGTTACCCCTACGAAGCCATAGATTCCAAGTGTCGGTGAGTTTCAGTAATCTTGTACTCAGTGATTCAGTTCCTAGATCTTAAATTCACTCGATAACGTGACTTCTTCTTTTGGGCATAATCGTAGTTCCTTTTCATTGTGAGCGGTTAATTTCTTTTGATTACAGCTACAACCCTAAAACTATAGGCGCGGATGACGTTGGCTTCTATGACTTGACCAAAGGCAATGAATATCATTTGATGATCGCAGTGGCCGCCATGGGTCCGATAGCTGTGGCGGTAGACGCTTCAACTAAGAATTTCAAAGAGTACTTCGACGGCGTGTTCTATGATGAAAATTGTTCATCGTCCGTACTGAATCACGGGGTTTGTATCAGAAAAAAATGACAAGCGAGTGTTGCAAACTATTCCACTCACATTTTCGCTTCGAATCCCAATATTAATTCTCTTGATTAAAAATTAAGTCTCTTCCTTATTTTTTTATGCGGGACGTAAAAGAAAAAAGGGATAACAGAAATAAAATGGAAAAATTGTACAAGTGAACAGTATGAGCTCGTAAAAACAACTCATTAGCAGTAACATTTAATTAAATTTTTGTATAAATCAGTTACACATAATAATTGATATTGTATTCATTATAATTATCAGCACAATTATTTATATTTACTGACTGTGTAACTCCAACGCGTTAACGTAGTGACTCACTAATATGCACGTAACGATTTGTACCTAATATTTGAGCAGTGACAGCGGAATATTTTATTTTGGATTCTTTGACTGTGACGCTCTGGGGTTCGAATCTCTGACACCTTTTACTTAAGGAAATATGAGCGTTTTTTAAATTTCATGTCTACGGTTAACGAGGAACGATGTGAGGAAACAGGCTAAAATATGCTTGAAGATTCTCTTTATTGTTTTTCAAGGAAAGTGAATTCTGCCATCATACACTTAACAGTGATAAATTAACGTTTTAACCTTTTTCTTCCTGAGAGAAGTGTATAAAATACTCCTGACAGGAGTGTGTGAAATAACAGCAACAATCGATGGTCATAAAAACTTTTAAGCCTATTTGCGGCGACGCTAATTATTGGGAAGGACAGAACAGTTATTACATAATATGTTAATATTGCCGTTAAATTATGTTTTATCCCAAGCTACAGTAATTGCATTGTACATTGTCCTGGAGTTTTCCTGTTATTGTAATGAAATATTACCTACAGGAAAAGGATCATAAAGATTCACAATTATCATATTTTTTTAATTATTGGTTGTGGCTGGTGCAGAGTTAATTTAATACACAATAAATAAATTTATAAGAGTTATGATAAAGGCAACGATAACCTTCCGGTTTCAGCCTGCCACTCTGGTGGTCTGCGAACCAAATCCTGAACAAAAATAAATATCACTTCCTGTAACGAGGAAACAATACATTGCGCCGAAAGCGTCATATTCTCTAATGCGTATGAAGTCTGCCAAACAGCAATTGGTATTATGTGGTTTAAATCCTCCTCTAATGAACAGCGCAAAATTAGAAGCGTGGATGATGATGGCATAGAATTTTCATCATGCACCAGCGCTAAAGTGAACGACTGTAGACTATACTGTAGCTTGCACTTCAAGAAAACCGCAATCGACAAACCCAAGTGGATACAAGTATCGTTAAAATTATAAAGTCATTGTGGCTCTGCATGAAGTTCATGATAAACTATGACCTAGTTTATTACGAACCTTAAATAGAGCCATGTATGTCCCAGCATAGATAAGAAAAAAGCGCTTGGTGTGTCAAAATTGGTAGACAATCTACCAATTATTACCGTTAGGGCTGAAAGAAACTGTTGTATGAGATATGCAAGGTAATTTCCAACAGGTTTATAATGTCGGACTTTATATTCAGATGTTGATCGTGGGTTATGGCACCGATAAGAAGGGCGGCGATTACTGGCTGCTGAAGAACTCGTGGGGGACCAGCTGGGGCGAGCGCGGCTACATGAAGATGGCGCGCAACCGCGGCAACCACTGTGGTATCGCCACCTCCGCCTCCTTCCCCATCGTTTGACACCGGTTAATATTTTCATACTACGAATTTTATGTACAGTTTTATTTTCGTAGCCCAAATGCCTTGAAACTTATTTACGGCTATTTCATCATCTCCCGTCCCCTGCTGGACATAGGCCTGTCCAATGGCACGCCACTGAGCTCGATCTTCAACTCATCGCCTCCAACCGCTGCCAGCCACTTTGTGTATATCGTCACTCCACCTAGCTGGAAGGTGTCCTACGCTATGTTACGGCTATTTGTCGTGACTGTAAAATGCATGCACAAACTAATGGTACTAATATTACTTTGTTGTTATCAAGCCATTCGCACGTAACATTGGTGAAGAGCGTGGCTGTCGCTGGCACATTTCGAGCCATACAATTGGCACTCACTGTAGTTATATGTAACAAAAATAGTAAAATAAACCTTTTATGTATTCTGACACAGTTTAAAAAAAACACGATTTATATTATTTATGAAATTTTTAATATTTGGCCTTTACAAACTATGGTTATTCTGTAATAAATTGGTACCGCTTCTGTAAAAAAGCTGAGTGATTTATTTTAATAGTGTTAATAATGTAATAATCGTAAATAAAATATAGAACACCTTTGTTCTTGGTTAATACCATCATAAATAATAGAAAAAGACCATAGCTTCTACAGCAGTAGGTAGTCTCATGGAACTCCATGTTTAAAATGCCTCAGACAATTTCATTGTTTCAATTAAAACCTAGGTATCCAATCCAACTTTAAAAATAAAAAAAAAGAAACGGAATTGAAAGTATCAAGTATTGATTCAAATTTAATTTGGAATGACAAAGCTCCAACGATATTTTTTCCATTAAACAATAATATTGCAAATATTATATAGCGCGCTTAATAACAGTACAATGAATATTAATTGCGTATTAATTAACATTGATGATAGTGAATTTAACGCGAGCTCCGGCCGCGGGGTCGCCGAACTTCATCGAACGGTTAACTGCGCAAAAGTGCCAATACCAACAAACTGACAATGGAAACAATGTGTGTCATGTTGATCATTTGTCACCAGCATTTAATGTAAACTCATCGTCATCTGTTTAACTACAGGTGGTCGGAATTCCTGCCAAAATATTAATGATTCATCTACTACTATTTTGTTGCTATATGTAGGTATGAAAATACACAATAATAATGCCTTGCTAGTGTATTATTTTGCGAATCAGCGTACCGGGAGATCAGCAATGCTGAAAAATGAGTATTAAGCACGTTGTTAAAGATATATTGCGCATAGCATATTTAAGTATCGTGACCTATTGGTTAGCGGAAAGGTGAAGCTAAAACCCGGTGAAGCTGTAGAGGCCATTGGGGTCAACAGCATAAGACTAAAAAAAATACATCGAACTCAGTCCTATCGCAATTTTCTAACAACACTTATTCGACAAGTCACTACAACCAACCAAAAAAAACGCATCAGTAGGCTCACTCCATAT
>DWJK01002647.1:0-14264 GCA_018248815.1 Croniades pieria auraria
TAACCCTCTCAATATGGGAGGAGACTCATATTCCAACAGTGGAATGTTAATGGGTCGATAAAAAAAAAAAAAAACGTATATACGTTTTCCGCTATGACTACACATTTTATAGTATTTTCGTGTATTAAATAACTCAGCTTCAACATACTAGTTTTGAATAACATACACAAGTTAATTTACCAAAAATTCAAATGAACGTTAAGAACAGAGAAACGAAGCTGTTACTAATACCGCCTGAATAAGACATGAGTCGGTTCTTGCAGGCATTACATAATGGGCAGCCATCTCGCACCACATATTTCAACGCTTGCTATTGATCTAAAAAATATAAACTGCCGTCGTAATCCCAGATATCTAAAGTAAGTTTGTTTTCGTACATTATTTACATCTTTTGTCCAAAGTAAAAATTATATAATTCATAGAAATTAAGCAATAGAAATATTTCCATCCACCAATAAATAACCAGCAAGAAGTTTCACCTTTATCGTGTGTGGGCTCAACACACTATATTTTTTAATAGACCCGGGTTCTACAAATCTAGGAAAGTAACAAAAAAAAACAAGATCAAGGTGCACATAACACTTATATTTCAACATAACGTGATCAATTAAAAATAAACATTTAAATTAAAACAACGAACGAAATCGAATATAATCGGGTGTACAGGGGCCACTACGGTATTTTATAAAAATAAATATGTAAGTATACTAGAACGTGTAGAAATTCTACACCGATAATATGGAAAAACAATATTACCGTACAGATACACCGCCAGGACCTCCGACACCTTGTAAAACGTGTACCAGTCGACGAACAGCAAATAAAAAGTATTCAGTCACGTTTCTCAAATCAGAACATTTACTGGGTTCATCTATACGAACCCGCACACCATAGGCGAGCTCCATATTCAACAGCTTTATACTCATTATCATAAATAAAACAATATAAATAATATATTACACAAAACGGTAGTGTAAATACGTTTTATAAAACGGACTCGTGCCCGTAGGTGGGGCGACATTTCCACGTTCATAAAATTTTGAACAAACCTTTAACAGTATATCAGTATTTAAATTAATCTATTTATATGCATAACTAAACAAATATGTATGTTTAGTTACCTTCAGTTCATGAGAACACAAGATTAATATATTCTCGGTTCTTTTATAGTTTAATATCTAACTCTTGGCGAGGGGAAGATTTCCTCTCACCATTTGGGTATGTTGACGTAAAATCAGCATTAATATCTATGGCCTATATTATACAGGTCACAGGTGTACATTCGTCATCTAGCTACCATAGAAATGTTGCGCTTATAATAATTGTCTTTTATTAAAATCTATATCAATAAAATTTAATAAAATCACTTCGAGGTGTTTCTTAAAGCCACGCGGACAACTCAAACAAGGAGGACTCACATTATTCATCAAACGTACTTTTATATCCAAACCTCAATATCATTTGGTACAAATCAATAAATTAATTTAAAAAATACATATCCTATACCCTAATCATATATATAAAGGCTTTATAAATATGTATACATATTATGATTAACTGCAAAACAGATTATACATAACCTTGCGAAATATATACATTATAGACAAAAAAAAGTAAATAAGGCTTAATATCGAAAGAAACATCTGCCAATCGTTAAATAACATATCACATGGGTATAAAAATTTGTGTACTACATTGCATCGTTCCGGTACAAAACATATACCCCATTACCATATACATATATCTATCATTGTATTTCATACAAATATTAAATTTATACAGTTGTGCCCGCCCGCAACACGTTTAATTCATTAATTCTTAATCACAACTTCCCTAACGCCAAGGCACAAGTGTGGTATCATACGACGAATAATTTGCACATGCTGCTTATATACAGACAAACTACAAATTTTACAATATTATACACCACAACTATGCACGACAACTGACAACGCACTATCTCACTGAACTAATTAGTCAGCTGAAACAATTCTAAGAACGCTGCATTCCTACCCGCCAATATGTTCAAAATGCTCGAACCCAAAAAGGGCATTCTAAATTTGAAATTTTAAAAATTCGATTGAAAAGATCACAATATTTCTTTTAACTAAATTTAATAGAAGGTATGTGAATGATGCATGAATGTTACAGATGAAATATATTAAAAAACTGGTTTCCATTTATTTCTCTTTGTCGGAAGTATTTCAAATTTTAGACTGATCTAGATAACAAACGATTATTTTATGAATTATTATGTTTAACAACCTTCACTCACATATTTGTGGTAGGTGTCATTTTAAATGGTAAATCCTTTTAAGTTAGGCCAACATTTCACTGAAAGACTAAACCAGTTTACGCAAAAGGTATGGTAATATATTGGATTACAATTTTATTTCTTCGTTTTTATCATCTCAGCATGGAATGGAGGTCAGATAGAATATCTAGGTATAGTCTTAGTTCACATAATTAAAAAATCTACATGACTGCATAACATTGTTACTACGATATATGATGGTAACAGTTCTCATCTCTCATAATAAATAGTTTTTGTATACATGTTTTAATTTACTTCAAATTATTTAACACTCGATATTTTTCCATTATTGTAATGTACGACGAAACAGATTTGATTGAAGTTACAAATGTAGCCATTACTATTAGGCGATATACAGTATTATGTTTTTTTATACATGTCATGTGTTCCCTCCATTGTCATGGGCAAACTGGCAACTTTATTGATAACAAACACACATTCTTTGAGAGGTCATCCAAAGTGTCACACATTATCTTGGTCATTGAAATGGAATAACTCAAACAGTTCAGAACTCTCTGAGTGAACGAATGATTTTGTTATATAAATAGTTACATAAATAATAATGAGGGTAATACGAATGAACTATTTGTAACAATAGAGGCGATAAAATTACTATAAAATGTGTGACATACTTTGTAATCCCCCCCACCCCTTTGCAAAAGCAGCAATATAAAAAACCTGCGAATTCGATTTGTTTACATCTATTCGACCTCATACTATTGGAAAATATTTTACATTTAAGTATTAATATAAATTTACTGTCAACTACACGTAAGCCTCAGATCTAAATTAAGCTGTAAAATAAATAAAGCATGAACAATAATGTGATACACCGACGGTGTCCGCTAGCAGCCCTCACGTTGATATTCGAGTCTTCCAGACTGACGACTTTTCGCCTGCAAAAGAAAATATAAATCTATTTGTATTAATTACGAAGTATTAAATTTTTTACCTACAATTCTTGTTACGTTCTTGGCTCGATTTTACATAATGTATATCATAGTGTATTGCCTAATTAAATTTAACTAAATCTAGAATCACGTTCTGCATCTGCCTGTCCACATTGTGTCCCGACCTACATAGCATGGAGCTACAAAAATCACTATTCTGTATCAACCAACCTTCATAAGGCATATTTAATCCCAACTAACTATATAGATATAGTAGTAGTAGCAGAAGAATATATATAAGAGTCGCTAGAACGACTCTTATATATTTTCTTCTTCAACATAATCATGAGATGTCTCACCTGCTCTATGAGATTCCGGGTTAATGTGATTACTGTGCCTCGGAACAATAAACTTAGATTCTTGGAACATCGACAACATCAAGTCTTGAGTGGTGGGGTGGTACTCGACGCCGTTGATGCTGGCGACCAGCGGCGAGCTCTCGTAGCTCCTATTGGAGTCCCTCGAGGACGGAGACGTGCCTGTCCCGGTAGGGTAGTCGACCGACCGCGGCCGCCTGCCGTCCACCGGCGTCATCTTAGGATTAACGTGAACATCTTTATGAATGTAAGGTTCGATGGGAACGCTCGATTCGTTTTCATAGTCGCTGCAGTCGTGGTCGAGGCCGTGGTCGAGGCCGTGGTGGAGGCCGTGCTGGAGGCCGTGCTGGAGGCCGTGCTGGAGGCCGCGGGCGCCGAGCGCGCGCGCGGGCGCTCCGTCGGCCGGCGAGCTCGGTGCGCTTCTTGACAAGGTCGGACTTAACTTGGGCGCTGTGACACCTGACTCCGAATTATTTTCCCTCTCCGGGGTTTCGACATGTGGCTCTACGACGTGCTCCTCTTTCACCTCGCCGAGTTCGTTCGGAGCTTCGCCTGCCGGTTTAATATATTTCGGCATCCGCAGCGCCCAGTGGCCGTTGTCGTCGGTGGAGCAGGAATGCACGACGCTGGGTTTTTTCCGCTTATAAAACAGCATGTAGGCAGTGTTGTTAACGAGTTCCGTGTATGCATTTTCGTTGTCCACTATCGACACTCTGGAGTCGTCGAATTTGTACCAGTGCCCGTCGTAGGGATTCTTGCAAGCTGCTGTGTAGTGGCCAGTCTCTAGGTCGTCGCCGTGATGATAGCATATGGCGTATAGGTCGTACATGTTGTCGTGCCGATTACTGACGGAAAGTTTGGAGTGTCTTCTTCGAGGCGACCGAGAATGAGTCGGCGACTCCACTACGGTTGTGTTTCGACGAACGAGATGGGGCGTCATGTCGAAGTCGTTTAACGGAAACTCCACCATTGTTGTTAGTTTCGTACTCGTTCGACCTTTCGCTTGTCTAAAACAAAATAGAACGGTGTAAAGTTATATTCAATTTAAATAAAAATATGTATGGTAGACATATGATACTCACTGACGAAATCTCTTCAAGTGTATTACTAAAATATCTGGAAGTGACCATAGACCTAGAGTTTTCACGACTGGCATGTATCTCTGGCACTGCGGGCATCTAAAAACAATAATTTTTTTAATGCAATAAACAACCTAGTATGAAGTCGTTTTAATTTTGATACATATTCTAAAATATAACAGGTCTTCAGCGTTACAAGGCTTACGCGATGCATATATCATTTATGAGCAACTGCCATATGCAAACTGAAATTGATGTTAGTGTCATTGAAAAAATAGCTGTTTAATAATAGAACATATTTTCCTAACATGTCGTTCATGAAAACCTATACATGATGCGTTTTTATATTTCCTACAACTGTGTGGTGGCGCTCGAAGCTCAATTACTGGAAACAATATGAGGCGTCGAAGGGCAAAACGAAAAAACTTTAAATGCCTAAACGTATATACACATCATGTAGACGAGCAAACCTGTTTAACTACTACAATAAAACGACGCAACCGACAGACATTACAAAGTACTAGTAGAAAAGCACATAACCGTAAATATGAATGCGAAGGAACGTGTGCGGAATGCGATTCGGGGAGGTAGACGGGAGGTAGACGGGAGGTAGACGGGGAGGTAGACGGCGAGGTGGACGGCGAGGTGGACGGCGAGGTGGGCGGCGAGGCAAGGCAAGGAGCGCTACCTCCAGGCGTCCTCCTGCGCGAGGCGCTCGGCGCGCGTGTAGTGCGCGAGGCAGGCGTGCAGCGTGAGCGGCGCCGCGCCCGCCGCCGACACGTGCACGTCGCACGCCTCGCCCGCCGAGCGGATGACGCTGCGACACACACCACGCTAATATCTGTGACCGCTCGCGTGACCCCCTTGTAATTTGAGGTCCTTCCAGATCTTTAAACGAGATCGAGCGCTTAAAAACTATATGATAATACGATAATAATAAATGCGGCACCTACGCCGGTGCGAGTGAGACGTGCTCGATCCTCGGATGAGGCGCCGCATCCGTCGCCAGTCGAGAATAGAACGAGTGCTCGCCGCTACTGACTGCACTCGTGCCGATCTGTACTAGCCGAAATAATGAAACCGACGATCTCGATTCGACATCCTGTAGTACCTCGACTCGGTGACGCTGACGGTCTTATTTGCAGTCTTTTCCGAAATCGGTTCATCAGACCGGACGTCTGCGGGCGGCAGCGGCCACTGCTGTGGTTCCATTTTCTACTGTCTACTTAAAAAAATTTCGGAACATACCTATCCCTGTGCACGGGATCCCACAACAATTCGAGGCGAAGATGCGGATGTTTGTCGTGGGCACACAGGGCCTGCTCTACGTCTAGAGCAAACAGTGGATGTGGCAGCTGAACATGCAACATAAACACATACAATCATACGAGACGAACAACAATATATTATGTACAGTCGTTTTCACAATAATAAATTAAAATTAAAAATCAATGTTCCTATAATATTTTACATAATTTAATTTGCATACATTAGCAAACGTGTACTCGAACGAATATTATAAAGAGTGCCTTTTTCGGCCTAATCAACTCAGAACCAAAACTATTTTACTCTTAGTGAATTTTGAAGTTGTTTTGAATATAATAAAAAAAAACCAAAAAATATTTGCTAAACGTTTGTAAACTCCTTGTAAGGTTTTTACTTAGTAGGCAGTTATTTATTTCTCTATTTATTAAAATCGAACGACATAAATAATTTATAAGATACAAAAAATTAACGCTTAGTTCTATTGAACAATACACGCACTTATATTAGACATATTATACATTACGTATTATACATTACATATACATACATACATACATTGACGTATTATACATTGGATTGTATAATTATGTATCACAGCACGTTATGCGCGAGGTCTTCCTCATTTACAAGGTTAACACAAGAGCACAGCTAAGTTAGGAAAATGGTTCATCGCTTAATGTCACATGACTAATAACAGCATACGGTAACTTTTCCCGCCAATTGACGCAATCTACATGTTGGAGAAATCAAAGTGTACTTTGATATTACAACATTCTAAAACGTACAACATTTTTAAACTCCTTCGAAAACTAGCCAAACTACCAAAATATTTAGTAGATCACAACGTAAGAGTGGACCTTCACGTTAATGTTAAAAGAAACCGATCACGAAAATAGATGCAGGATCTAAGCGAGCTAAAGCCATCGTCAACATCATCAGCCTCTTTCAGTCCCCTGGAGGACATGGGATTACTCTCATAGGAGGGGTATGTTGCCCATAACACCCGTGCTGGGCATGCAGCTTGGGGATCTCACTAAACTAAAATGAAGTGAGTAAAGGGCCAAAATAACTACCTCCGGTTGTAAGTAGGCGGGGTCCCGCGGGCGGTGCGCCTCGGCGATGCGCGCGCGGAAGATGTCGGCGGCCTGCGCGTCCTCCAGCACGCGCTCCGCGACCACCTGCGACATCTCCTTCAGCATCAGCTTCTGCAGGTCCTCGTACGATATCTCGCGCGGCACTTGCATGGCGTACGGGGACCCTAAAATATACATCGGTTATGAACTTGCTAAAATAATTTTATCTGGATCGACGATCGATTCAGATTCCGGGTTGTTATCGAAATGCTGATTGGACGTATTAAGCCATTAACAAAATTCTTTTCAAATAATTTGAACTCAATTATACACACGCTTACCAAATCTTTCTCCTTCGAGTAAATTCACCCATAATATAAGCAAATAAGGTGTTGTTGGAGTCTGCAATAAAGGTGGAGCCTCCATGCAGTACAAAGCTCCATAATCGATGCCGGCAACTTCCCAACCGCTTCGAGCATTACACCACCCTGGAATTAAGCAAGTGTATATACATATTTATCAGATTACAAATTTACAGTAAAACATTAAAATGTATGCTTTTAAAAGGCTGTGTAACTATACTAGAAAATAAATATACTTGATATAACTAGAAAATAAATATACTTGATATTCATGATTTTATTTATGCAATAATAATAAAACAAGTTATTGGAAAAAACTGGCGAATCGTTTATTGAAATTATGAACTACACACCTGTTTCATTAATTTCAGCTAATATTATATGATCTCGATCAATACCAGTGTCTGTATGTAATACGGTTCTAAGATCTTCCATAGTGGCGTTTGGCTGGAGTTCTACGCCGATCCTTACTTGTCGAGGTAGCTGGTTTACATACACAACCTGAAAAAAAAAAATTTGTTACTGGAGTCAAACTTCTAATAAAAACTATTAAATATTGCAGGCACTTATGTGTCATTATGTATATCATCATAAAATATTATAATACCACCTTACATAAATGTATGTCAATAAAAACAGAAATGTTTGATTATTATATGAACGATACCATCCATCCTACTTGCAATCAATTTAATTTTACAGATTTAACTTGAAGTTTTATATATTCTCATTCACAATAGATAACAATTTAACTGTTAAATACTACAAGCTATAAATATAATTTAAAACATAACATCACGCGTGTAATCTCTGGTGGAGTAGGCAGAGGAGTGTAGAATACCCCCATGTTTCACCAGTTATGTTTAAGTCCCATGGAACAGGTGGTGAGCCTATTGCCATACACCGGGCAGACCAGTCACTACTAGAAATTCTAAATTAGAAAAATCCAGTAGTACCCAACCGGGGATTTGAACTCGGGATCTCGGATGGTCTTGCTTGCAACCACTCAACCAACGAGGCAGTCACGGAAGTCAATGTTGAAGTAATTTCAATATAATTTAATTCAAAATAACATACATTTACAGGGAGTGGCGATGGCTGAGCTGTCACTAGCCTGGTGGGTAACTGAACACTAACACAGTGGAATGGATCAAATGTACATGATGTCCGCTCACACTTGGCACAAGTTAGCGCAGACCTGAAACACACCATCGAAATAATCCTTTTCGTGAAAAATATGTCTCTCAATTAATTAAACATAATATGTCCTTTGTTCATTAAGACAGACTACCTTTAAATTTATAAACATATTTTCTTTATTGTAAAGTGGCAAATAAACATTTCTAATTAAAATACTAATTTTATTGTGTAGATATAGCCTTTGAAGACTTCACTTGATCATATTGCGCATTGCAAAAATTATTTGTGTTTTAACCTGTATTGAGCTTGGAAAACTGCTTGAACAAATGAACTGTTTCTCCTTGCATGATTTGCCAAAGTTTCTGCTGCAACCACCTCATCTGATTTGCCAACTGTATTCTGAAAAATACATTCATTTTTAACCACCTCAAATTCTAAGTCTGTTAAGAATTCTTGTTTTTATTAAAGATATCTTACTTTAATAGTCTTGTATTTTTTCTTTGTAGCTGTGTTTAAGTCTTCATGAACTTTGTCTAGTAACCAAAATAAGAACTCTTGTGCATCATGCTGGCTGTTTCCTCTATACTGTGTGCCATGCCTTTCTACTGCACCCTGTAAATGTAAATGAATAAATGTCAAATACCGGATTATACAAATCCTAACTTTTATACAATATTTCTGCTGGTGAATCTTAGTACCTATACTTTTGAGCCCAATTTAAAATTGAGATTTCCTTTATAATATTTCTATTCCTTATTTGTTCAAATATTAGAAACATTAAGTGCCATTAACCTTCACGCAGGTGTGTTCTAGTGACCAAAAGTAGACCTGGTACTAGTATCGAGCTATGGGAAGGGCTACGTTGAACATAGCCCCTTCCATAGCTCGCTGAGCCACCTTAATTTGATGGACGAGTCGCACTGTCAGTGCCCATGTCTCGACTCCATAGGTTCATAGGCGTCTCTCTGAAGGATCACATCAGAAATAAGGCAATCCAACAGAGAACCAAAGTTATCAACATAGCCTAAAGAATTAGCAAGCCGAAGTAGCAGTGGGCTGGTCACATCTGTAGCAGAACTGATAGCCACTGGAGCAAATGTGTTCTGGAGTGAGGACCGCGACTTGGCAAATGTAGGGTGGGATGCCTTCTAGCAAGGTGGAGTGATGATATATGCAAAGTGGCTGGCAGTGGTTAGATATGAAGACCTGAAGATCGAGCTCAGTAGTGTGCCATTGAAGAGGCCTTTGTGCAGCCGTGAAGGGGAGCAGGCTGATGATGATGATGACGATGAATTTCATAGAATTAACAAATGAAAATGCTACCAATCTGATGTTCTATGGTCAGTATAGCAATTTTGTTAGTTTTAAAAATTATTCGATACAACAGTCACAGATGTTACTATGCCTGATAATTTTGTTCAGAGATATATTTCAGTATATTTCCTCACCAAACAGAACTTGCTCTAGCATGTAAAAGGTATATTTGACCAATTTCTGAAAAGGTCTCAATAGGCTTATAAAATATAAATATATCAGCTTTGTATTTATTTGACTAAATGAATCTATGTCAAGTTTGTTTTGCCTCACTCCTAAATATATTAACTGAGGTATTTTCGACACTTGAATCTAGACATGGCATAAAACATTATGCACACCTCAATAGTATAAGGAGATACCTGAGTGACGACAACACAAGTACCTCAATGAGTAAAAGGAAATTTGTGGTAGAAAATTTCATTACAACATTTACCTTGAACGATACACTCATATCTGCTGTATATCGACATGACCACAGTGCTTTCAGTAAGGCTGCCAACTGTTCAGTCACCTCTCCCCGTGTACCATACTTTTTTGAATTAATCTTATTCCTTTTTTGAAGATCAATCTAAAATAAATATTTTTACATCACACCTGCATGTATGTTGTATAGTATAAATTCTTACAACTAATGTATGTTAATAATAAAGTTTCCAACATGACACTGCATTTTGCTATTACAAAATGTACTATTGTTTTCAAGATAGCTGATGCAACAATTCCATTGTTTACTAACCTAACTTTGACTGTCACAACCTGTAGTTATTGTAATCAGTACATTGGCTTTCTGCAGCTTTTCTCAATTCATAAAGCAATATACTCACCTTATAATGATCTAAAACAAAATATTCAGCTATAACATCTGTGTGGGATAAGCATTGTAAAACTGCATTCATATAACAAGTGTTGCCAAGATTTTTGATGCCCGTAGCTGCAGGGGTTGTACCTGGAGGCCACGGCGGGTCACCGCTGCAAGGTACTCGGTCGCAGTTCACTATAACTGAGCCCGGTTTGACCTGCAAATTAATCTGAATATTACTGTTGCCCTTTAACCTCTCCATAGTACAATTCATAACAGACTTACCCCTGAAACATTGACAGTGCGCATATTCTGAGCGATTTTCAAGAATATCTTCCATGATGGCCTTCTAAATAATTTCCTTTCTAAGCCACCCTCCTCTTTTGGCGGAACTCCAATTACGGAAGTGGTACTTGTGGACTTACTATTATCGTTGTCAATTAGTTTGTTTTTGCTAGAACTAGCTTTTGTAGTCCCAAAAGGGTTACGAGGCAAAGTAAATGTACGTTTTAATCGTGATCCCTCCACCTGTTTTGGTGTCATATTCGTCTCGGCAACTTCATTAATTAACTCACTTTCAGAACACGATTTTAAGACAGTTGAAAGGTTATTAGTAGACATAATAACATAGAAATGGTATTCGATCTTACATTTATTAAACACTATAATCTATAAAAACCAATTAGAAAACATTGATATGCTACTGACATAAACGCCATTTTGATAGATTTTTGTGTCTATGGCTACAGCAGATTTCTTTCTTATCTTGTACTTAGTCTTCTATGATATTATTTCCCTGACATCCAAATTATTTGTAACTGTAAACTGAAACATTCAAAATTCAAGTTGATGATGCGGTGATTTTTAAATTTTGAATTAATAAATAAGATTGCCTCAAATTCGACATCAATACAAAGTCATATTTGTATTGATGTATACGTACATTTGTATTTGTATACGTAATTTAAATCATTACAATGAAAAACAACTTTGTATATTCCCATTCATTTATTCTCTTATGGTCATTCGTAGACAGGCATATTATGTGGTTAATAACAGTGTCTACGAAACGACAGCAAAACTAAAAAAAAAACGTAATAGCACCATGTACGACCACTTAGAAGAGTATTATTAAAATCTACACTTATTAATCTATGCCGAGACTTGACATTGACGTCTTTGACAATTGCTAGCTGTATTGCTTTGCTATTGCTACTAACAAAATGAATCTCTGAAACGCAAGTGCTTAATGATATCCTTGTAATTTAAATTGACTCAAAAGCGCCAGTGGAACCATTTATAAATTGTTTTTTTAATTAATTATACCAACTACGAACTAAATAGAAACAGTGCGATGTTAGGGTAAGTAGTATCAGGAAATGAAATATCTTCTTATTAATAGAATTTCCCGCAATTTGATATAATAAATTAAATGAAATTATTTAATTTGTATGAAGACTAGTTAAATAAAAAAATTGTTGCCAGATTTTGCATATTGTAGTCTTTTCATTTACTGGTTGTTATTTACATTTAACACTTTTAAAATCGTAGTTAAATATTCATCAAAGAAATGTATTAATTGTTATATTGGAAACCATAGAAATTTTATCTATTTCTATAATTCTTCATATTTTGCAGCTCTTAAAATATGTCTTCATTAGAAAAATTAAAACTTCTGATTTGGAAGAATTTTCTGTTACAAAGAAGGCATAAATGGCAAACTGTCTTCGAAATAGCTTCACCTGTGATTTTTTCTTTGTTTTTAATACTAATAAGATGCCTTGTCGACCCAAAATCAAAACCAGATCTCAGCTATCCACCATTCGTTCCAACTTACTTCAATATAAGTGGAAAACAACTGTGAGTATATTTATTTATTTAATTAATTAATTTATTGAAATCCTTGTATTTAATATTTATTATCTTACATGTAGTTCAAATGAAAAAAGAAATTGATAAAAATGTCTTTATGTTTGTACAATAAATAGTTGTCATAATGTTACACTGATGAACAGAGCTTAAGCATTGGAACCAAAATTTAAAACAGTAAAGTTAAACACAATCATAGAAATAATAAATAATGAATCATGTTACAGATTTAAGACTATAGTGAAATGATTATATTTTCAATAAAATTAAGTTTCAGCATATTATAAAAACTAATTTATTCATTTGTAGAGGAAATCTAACAAGTGCAAAACGAGAAGGAACACTCGCCTTTTCGCCAGAAAATCCATTGACACGTAAGGTCACTGAGGATGCAATGGCAATGGTGGCACTTGATAATCTTAATGGCATATTGGCTCTACTATTTGATACAAAAATGCTACCAGAACCGAAAGGCTATAAAAACTCAAGTGAACTTGCAAGTGCCTTAACACAACCCAATGTTATGAATCACATTCTAGTTGGAATTCAGTTTGCAGACAGCATGGCAAGTTAGTGATACTATCATTTATGATGAATCATGCAGGAAATGTGTATTACATTAGATTTGTTCTAATCTGCTGTAGATATGAATTGCATTGAACACTGTTATATAATGAATGTTCAATAGATCTAGAGCATTGTTTGCTATCTCCACAATATACATTTTTCATATGATTTACATATTTTCTGTGCTCTACTTCTAAAGTACTAAAATACTGTATTTGATATAGAGCTTTTTAGGTCTATTCTCATACCATAAACGTAACATCATGCCTGTAATCCCCGAAAGGGTACGCAGGGGAGTGTAGTACACTCTCACATTTCACCAGTTTAAATCCCATGGAATAGGTGGCGAGCCTATTGTCAATTTCCAGGTATATTCTTGGGCATTGAATAATTCTGTGTACAGTGTGTATTTTTGTTTCTTATCGTTTTGGCCAAGGAGTGAAATGTCCTGCTGATGTTTCTGTTTCTGGTCATATATAACATAGCATAACTTCAAACCAAAGTAGAATTTTGCTAAGCATGTGTGGCCCATCTTATGCCGCATCTGCGCTTCCGATATGGCGCGATCATGGTCATACACTAGTAAATTCTGCAATAATAAATTAAAAGTCTTTAAGATTCCAAACAATCTTTAAGATTCCATTTCCAAAAAAATATCAGCGAGGCGCTAATACTAAGGCTCCATTTTCCGTCCATTTATCACAAGACTGTATACTTTGAGCCGTAATAAATACACACTTGTAATTTTTAAATAATATAAAAGTTTACAAATGAAAGAGTCCACAGACGAGAAACCAGTTTTGTCGGCGTTTCTTCGACTTATTTCCTAGTCTTTTCTTAAGGATATCTAATGTTAAATGGAACACGATGGTATGGAATCCTTTGTGTACGAATTCGACTTGCACTTGGCCGAATTTATATTTTTATAAAGAATAGTACGTACATAAGTTTACGTTAAATGGTCGCTGCCGTACGATACACACAAAACTCATATCATACAGAATTAAAAGTCATCGCATTTAATTGTCTCGTCGCTTTGGGGTAAGTTGTACTAACAACAAGTGTAAATGTAGGAGTTTTACCATCTTCATAATACCGTTCATTATTCAAGCATGTAAAATTTATCGAAAATAAGATTACAAAAAAAAGCAGTGATAGCCTAGTGCTTAGGTATTCAACCTCTCACTCCTGGGGTGCTGGGTTCAAATCCA
>DWJK01002648.1:0-14264 GCA_018248815.1 Croniades pieria auraria
CGTGGCGGACTACGGCCTTAACCCTCTCAATATGAGAGGAGACCCGTATTCCAACAGTGGAATGTTAATGGGTCGATTATGTTTGTTTATGTACTACTAGTATGATGAGATATATTCAGGCTAGTTGTTTTGGTTGCTTTTCACAAAGCAATGGCTTCATTTAATTGAAAAGACATTTCTTCGGCAAATAATATTTTTTTATACAAAAATAAAACAAATTATCTTTTAGGAAGTAATTTTATTCACAAAAGAAATACAATGAAAATGTCTTTTTAGGTCGGCACAGTTTGCGGCGTCAACGGTATTACTTACGCTTCTGAATGTGCTGCCTGGGCGGAATACGTAAGCGTCGATTACTTGGGACCGTGCTATGCTGTTGGTCCAATATCTGACCTGATGGAACCCAAATGCCAATTCGACAGGATCATCTGCCCACCGCTCAAGAAACAGAAATGTCTCGGGTTCACAGCCCCCGGTGCCTGCTGTCCAAAATGTGGGGGAGCCTTGAGGATCCTCTATTCCAAAAAGCAGATCGATAGAGCTCTATACGGCACTAACATTTCGGCCAGTGTTATAAATCTGCATAACGTGTTAAGTGCATTGGAGAGACATGTTAAAATAGCGGAATGTGCACTTAGAGGGTACTTGACAATAGAGACTGAAATATTCGTCACTGTCGAAAGTATATTGCCAAGCCCCACGGATTTGCAGTTGAGCGTTTGTGTACTTGAGGCTGAGAAGTTAGCTGATCTGATTAATAGGGACAGTGCTTTAATAACCACTGATTTGGGACTGAGCGCTTTGACATATGCACTTATAGTTCACACTTATCCCACAGGCATCGCGGCTTGCGCGTCATCGTCTGTTTTCGCAATAGCATTATCATTGAGCATATACGTTTTAAGATAAGGTTTATAGTTGTATATAGTTTTGTATATATCTGATGTAAATATATCGTGTTACACCAAATACTGTAGTGCCATTATAAGGTAAATAATGTCAAAATTATTGTATGCTATGTTCTGAGTGATCCAAAGTTAGACTGCGTTATTGTAGAATTAGTAGTCATGTCCATTTTATTGTTGTTGTGAGTTCGTTGTGCCATCTCTGTTTATTCATGTATGAGACTAGATACATTTCCGATGTAGTTTTGTATATATTTATTGTTGGGTAGACTGAAATATTATGCATTTTTAACACCTTTACAAAAGACAAGTGTGGAGTAGTCCTTATACCAAATGTATTACAACTAAATATAGATTTGTTATTTTGTTGAAGTGAATGTTAAGATATATTATGTTTTTAAGGAATATTTTATATTTATGTGCTGAAATAGGAGAGAAAGGTTAAAAATTAAAGACGATTCGATACTCATAGTTTAGTTTTATTTTGCGAGTTACGTGGATATTATAATGATCTTAAATAGAGATCGGGTTATCTTGGTCGGTACATTTTAGCTGGCCAAGTCCTTTTTGTCGAAGAACGAACGAATTCTGTCGAGGAGTTGCGGGTCGGTGACAGTTTTGGCGAGTTGAACGAAGCCGGCTTGGAGCACCGGGTGCACCAAATGGAACCTCTCCAGAGAAAATGTTAAAACTAACTCCAAATATGCCATTATTATGTTCTGGAAGCAATTCCTTTGCACTTCTGTATCCTGAAATGATTAAAGTGCAATTTAAGCTACCGTACGAACAAAACGTATACAGAAAAATGAAAGAAATAAAAAAAACCGACAAGAAAGTGAATGATCATGTTTTATTATTAATTTTCGTCATGTTAAAGACGTAAGCAGACATTTTTGAATGTTTAATCGATCATATAAATACTAGTGGCAATTATTGACGATTAACTTCAACACCTTTCACTCAAAGGAAAGGCTGAAAAATACGAGTATATTCAATATAATCTCATTAAATACTTTCATGTGGAATTAGTTGATAAATAATCTAATTTCCTACCTTATTGATACTAAGTGTTCTTTGTTGTTCAATTTCTGGTGGGACTGGTTGTGGGGGTATCAGTGGTTCGACATTTTTGTTTTTGTCGTACGTGGGAGCGTCGCAAATTGTGATATTTACTTTTCGGGTACTGGTATCACTATCATTCGATAACCTTTCTCGAATCTCATTTGAAACAGAAATAGTATTCTTCTTTTGAGGACTTTGTTGAAGTTGAGTTATAGAATTGAGACTTTCGTTTTGTAATTTTTTAGAAGATTCCATCATATTTGTACTTAAACTATCGTTAGAAGTAGTAGCATATATCTTTTTTTCATTTCGTTCTCCATTCTTAGATCTATTCGTAATATTACAATTGGCATCAGCCTTAAAATCTGCAAATGTGAAGGGTTTTGGGTTTTCAGTACGTTCTTCTGGTTCTTTTTCAATAACAGCCTGAGTGTACTGCTTAATAGATATATCATTTTCAGACGCAGGTTCGTTTGGAGCATAAAACTGTTCGTAATTATTCGTGGATGAGTCGGTTTCAACCGAACTACAAGAAATTCTGTCTTTACCATCATCATCATCAAAGTCTGTCACATTAATGAAATGCTTCACGTAACTGTTGCATATTAGATCCCAAGTGTTTTTTAAGTCAAATATTTTCATAACAAATTGATCATATTCCATTGTTAGGTTCAACGTGGTAGTGTAGTTGTTTAGTATTATCAATATATCTGTGGATTTTAATTTGAATTCATATACACCGCGGAAAAATATTTCAGTTAGTGCGATGATTTTTATTAGCCACGACGATGAGGTTTGCTTGTATAAGTTAGCAGCGTGATCTAAATTTGATACTTTTTGTACGAGAAACTTTAATCCCGGCCTTGAGTCGAATTGCATTGATCTCGTGTACGATAGTTCCAGGCCCTTTAATAGTAACTTGACATTATCTTTGTTCAAGAAAAATTTGTAGTTACTTGCAACAGTACCAGTTTTTAAGCTTTCCAGTAAAATACTGTTTATACCGTGAAATACATCTGTCGATGCTTGAATTAATACTGTAGCAATTATTTGGATCAATATTTGGTGAGCTAATAAGCCTACAATTAATCCTCTATTAGGAATCCTGACAGTATACAAATCGGGATTAAGTGAGTTGATTGATTCTTGAAGGTAAACAAGAAAAATGTAACTTCTGTCGTCGATTAAGTTTTGAGTATTCTTATTTGCTACTTTTACGGAGCCCTCTCCTCGCATTTGTTCTGTTAGAAATACTTGTTGAGCCATTGCATGTAACCTGACATTATCATTAACGGAACAGTCTCGTCGAGCAGCCACTTTAACAATAGCCAGATCTCCATAGAAACTGTTGGAGTTCTCTTTGAAAGCATAAGTCAACTGTTTCAATGGACTCAAACTGACATTGCAAGCTCTATGAAGGCTTGTACATACAATTTCCCATTGCTTATCAGTCAGCAAATGTCCTGAAGTTAGGATAATGTGTCTTATACATGATGCTCCCAGTCTAGCTATTGGTTCTTGGGGCTGCGCAATACACTCAACTAAAACGAGCAATATTTGCTTCAAAGCAAATGTGACATCAGTATTCTCGACTGGCCTCATATCGGTCCCTTCGCTAATATCATCAACGTTTGATCTTTCAATATTTATCTGTTGTAACTGATGTAGATATCCGACGATCGTGTCCGTTGTCATGCCGCAGCATTGTTTGAAGTTTGGCATTACGCTATCCCAATGTGTATACACGTGAGCGATTTGTCTCAACCAATTCTGAACGGTCGGCAAAAGTAAATGATTTATACAATGGAGGCCAAAATATGCTCCAGGAACTGTAGCTGCATTTTTCAATAACTTGAACAAAGTTTCCATTGCGGCTGGTTGATTTTTTTTGGAACAAACGACTGTTGCAGATATTAATCCTTCAATCAAGACATACCATACTTTGAGAATGTTACTGGGCCTATCCAATTTTAGCAGACAATTGTTGGTGGTATTTGTTATAGGCAAACTAGTAGATAGTTTTTTGTATGATATTAGTTCTTCCTCACAGTTTTCATTTATAATGAATCTCGAGACGTCAAGTGATGGGCTAGGTATTATGGGATCCACTACAGACAACGGTAAGTCGCCGTTTATTCTATTTCCTGTGTTAAAGATAGGGCATTTTGGCATATTGTACATCATTGACAGAATGTCTGCACAATTTTCTAAGTGGTATAAGGCTTCCTTGCACATATCTACTATGACCTTCTCTGATTTTTCCTCATTGAGAGGTATGAATTTGCTGTTCTTTGAGAACTTCAGACTGATGGTTGGCTTGGGTTGTGGAATTGTCGAGTTTTTCTTTTGCTTTACTTCAGTGCCTTGTACTTCACCGTAATGAAGGCCTTTTATGTGGCTCAAAAGGCAGAGAATGCAGTCTAAAGCTGCATTCGCAAACACCAAAGTATTATCGGTATTGAGGAATACTTTGAAGATTTCGAGAATGGCTGAATATTGATTGGAGTTGTTTGCAGCGCGTAGAGTGTTGAACAATGGTCGCCAGCCAGATCGGATTTCCATTCGATTTGTCTCCACGAATTCACAAATGCATGATATGATTTGTTCCTGGAAAAATGTTTCAAGTAGATTTTCAAAATTTTGGTTTTTGCAGTTTAGGAGATTGTCTTTCTTCTGATGTACAAATGTATATTAAAATGTATACCTGAATATCATCATCGCATAATTCTAAGCACAGGAGGTTTTCAAAGGGCTTGAGCAGTGCTTCGTTGAAATGGAAATGCGGTAACTCCACTTGCTGGTTGAGCAGAGTGGTCGCGCAGTCGTGCAGGCACTGGATGGCGAGGCTCGATATCTGGATATCTTTATGACAAGCCGCCTGTAGAAAATGTTATGAATCGTTACAATGAGGTTAGTGGGTAAGGTAAATAGATTTGAAAATGACAAATTTTGTTTTGCGATGCGTATGTTATAAAGTAAAATAAATTATCAGTCTATTGATTACCATTGTTAGCATGACAATAATTGAAGATCTCTTCGAGTAAGTATAAAGGGCAGTATGACTAAGTGAAGTATTTATTTGCGGATTCATAATAGTAACAAATTTATTTTACATGTCCTCGTGCTATGTATCACCAGCGATTAAAGGACACGTTTGTATGAACGAGGATCTCATATTGTGCTTAAAGATTTAACATATAACTATATATATATGTACATATGTAGGATATATGGTATCTATATTTTATTACGCTGTGTATTAAGATACTGTGTAACTAATAAATGGATCCATGACAGATTTTTCTTGAAATAAAGCTTTAGCGCTGCCCCTCAACGATAGCCACACTTTCGTAGGTCTAAAATAACTTACAAAGGCATTTTTTGTATCTTTCAAATTGTATTGATGGATTCATAAGTAGGGCCCGGCGTACCTGCATGAAGTAGGGCCCGGCGACCGTCCAGATCGCCATGCGGTGCGCGAGAGGGCGCGCGGCGCGCAGACAGCGCAGCGCCACGTCGCCGGCGCGGCACAGCGCGCGCGTCGCCTCGCCCCCCGCGCCGCCCGCGCCTGGGCCGCGCCCGCTCCTGCGCCACCACGTCACGTTGTTGTTCGCTACGTCTTGGCCCCAGGAGGAGAACAACTGGAAATCGCATATTGATTGTAAGGTATGGTAAATGGAATCATGTGAATATATGAATTTTAAAAACATGTTGAATTTGAAATTGCGGTGCGAAATATTAATAAGAATAATTCTCAACTAAGAACGTCAAAAATTAATTAACTGTACCTAGTAACATAAGCGTATATACGGAATAGCTGTTTTCTAAGCATGTGCCGCGTGAACTACCTTCTTAATAGTAAATAAAGGAAAAATTCAAAACATTTACAAGTTTATTTTGATGTGCCACTAATCGCTGTAAAGCTGCTTTGAGGGTAGGCAGAGTTGTTGTAGCAGCTAATCTTGTAAATAGAGTGTCGGCTGCCGCGGACAACGCGCAGCAAACTCGAGCTGCTCCCGAACCGGATATTACGTTGCCACCCTGGATAGTAGAGAATAGAGTATAACTAATTGTGTATACTTAAGAAGTAATCCAAAGAAGAGAAGAACTATTATAGCAGGTAATTTCTTTTAAATGGAACCAAGAATTAGTGAAGAAATGTAAAACAAATGAATTGAGAAACAATGAATAACTAAATCTTCATAGACTTACCTCTTGACGACACACCTCCACAATTTTCGCCACAGACATGTCGTTGCTGGTGTTGGTTTCGAACACGGGTTGCAAGAAGTTGAATACATCCACACTGCGTTATATATAGATAAAAACAGTAAATTAATATGGAGTAGCAAAAATTAACAAACTTTCGTTTTCGAATCAAGAGATGTCTCTTTAAAACGTAATATCACGCCGGTAATCCGCGAAGTGTTAGGCAGACGATTGTAGTACACCCCACCGTTTCACCAGTTACGTTTAAGTTCCATGGAATAGGTGATGAGCCTATTGATCGTTTCAATATTCACGAAAAAAACATATATTTAGATTTATCGTCGCATTTTCATCGCTTTGAACTTTAGATAAATGAGAGATATAAAAGCTTCAGCTTGTTTGGTGATCAAGCAGTCCTGTAAACCATTGACGTCGACTGTTAAAAAAGCATTCGATACGGGGAAAGGGGGACAGGGGATTACTATTTTTTAACTTTAACTATGATTTATTTTGAGGGAAACTTACACTCAACATTCATGGTAAGGAAAGGATTCCTAGGAATTATATAACATGCTTTATACATCGAATTAAATTTATTGTACTTTCTTTAGACTGGAAATAGTTGTGAAGTGATATAATTTTGAGCACATAAGAACATATGTCATTGAATTTCTTACCAAGTCTCGTCATCTCGTCCATCTAATCCAAGTTTGGCGTCAGCCTGGAGTATGGAGACAGTCTTGTTTCTACCAGTTTGCATAGTGATAATCGGAGTTGCGTTGTTCCCTTGCTGCCCAAAAAGGGAATGCTCGAAGCTGGATACGTACTGGCACGCAGCGAAGATGTGTTCCCAGCATTCTGGAGCCTTGGAGCCAAGTTCAAGGCCACCTGCTCAACAATGGGCATTCAATAATTCACGTTTTCCTTGAGCGTTTAAGTGAATAAGTTAATAGGCAAAAAATGGTTCTAGATTTGTGTCAGTTAAGACATATGTCATCAAGAATTCAAAATTTTGTCAAGAATTCAACGTTGTATAAGGAATTAAAGATTTTACCGATATATGAAGGTTTTACCAAGAATTCAGGATTTTGTTAAGTATTCCGAATTTTACCAAGAATTCGAGACTCTACCTAGAATTCAAGATTATAACAGGTTGATGATGTGATTTCAGACAATTAGTGCGGGACGAGTTTTACCTGTAATTAGTATATCAAGCGATAGTGCGTGCGTGGACAGGATCTTGCCGTTAGGGGGTTGCGATATTGCCGAGTTAGCCAATAATGCCAGGATGCTACTGCAACGACTCTGAAGGTTCAGCGTGTTACTTATACGAGCCGCCTGAAATTGTAAACTAAATAGTTATCGAGCTAAATAATATGATAATAGATATTGAATTAAATTTGAGATGTGAAGGAATAAGTGTTAGGCATGTGGTGGAAAAGACGAAAGGGTTTCGTAGGTACTAAGTACATTGGGAAGTGATTTATTATTATGTTAAGTCAAGTGTAATATAAATATTCTTTAGCATAAATATAAACTAGAAAATAGAAATGTATACAAGATAATCGATGCAAGTGAATGGAAAGTGTATGTTGAACAATACGGAAAAGTGTATATTTTTATGCACTCCAATAGAAAACCCCTTCGAAAATTAATTCCATTAATTGAATTCTTATAAATTGCAATTTGTACAATATACGTGTATGTTTTCACGTCAGGTCTCTTAGAGGGTAGGCAGAGAGCACCGAGTGCCAAATATCTCTATCCTTGCAGATCTGTTGTGCTTCTTTTACATTGATGATGATGGTGACGAATACAATGTTAGTACCTTATGCAGTCCTTCAAGACATTGTATGGTAAGGCCTTCCCAAGCGATGCGCTTCCTCTTCCCAAAAGTGTTGATCTTCTTAGAGATGATTCCACGAAGTTTGTGCTTCCTATTTCTAGATCCTATTAGCGGCACGCTGAGCACCGTCACCATTGAGTCCCAAACGCATGTCAGGATTCTAATAGAAAGATTTGTAATTGGTAACAACAAACTTACCAGCTCGTTACACTTGTACCAGCTACGTTACGTCCCATCAAGGAATAGGTGGTGAGCCTATTGCCATACACCGGGCACAGATCCAGACTCCGAGGTAATACTAAGAATTTGAATTTAAACAACCCAATAGTACTCGACCCGGAAACGAACAGAGGACCTCTGGCTTGGCAGTCGTACAACTAACGAGGCACTCAACAATATTTTTATAATTAATGAGCAGTCATTATAGATTCAGTACATCATTATAAATAATGAACGGATATTCTACAACAAAATATTATGGGTGGATGATTAAATTATGGATGGACTATAATTATATTTATTAACACATAAAAAAACGTAACGTCACGTCCGTGATCCCCGAAGAGGTAGACAAAGAACTGTAGCACACTCCGACGTTTCAACAGATACTTTTAAGTGACACATGTTTACTAAAAACTCGATAAGTATTGTCACGTTGCAGAGAACTCAAATTTCACGATTACGGTAATTTCAACAACTTTCAACATTGCCATTTACATCTTCAACTTCATGGAGTCACATCCCTTCTGTAATCCCTGAAGTAGCAGATTATTTTTTTTTAATACTCATTGTAGTTACCTTCTCGCCCAGCGCAAACTAGCTTGGTGTTGTGGAGATTCGTTTGTCGTGTTATATGGCAAAGATACCTCCTTTAACTTTTGCCAGTCTGACATAACTGGATTTTGATCTAAGCCGCCAAGATCTGCAAACAAAAAAACCTTTAGAGCTGATGTTGCTATATCGTAGTATTATTGGGAGTTTAGTGGAATAATATTCAGAGTTGATTCTTAGGTAGAGCAACATTAAATAGAAATATGTATGTAGAATTAATACTGATATTATAATAAAAATGATGCTTGCTATAAAAAAATTGGTAGAAGAAAATCGTATGTGTACATTTTATAAACTTCCACGTATAAAATTCTAAAATGGGAATAAGATGTCGTTGACTGACGAACGTATCGATCCTCAAAAATATCTTGTCCTCGAGGAAAATGACGGTCAAAATTAAGTTTCATAATATGTTGTGAATGATAACAATAATATACTCACCAGACAATAAATGTATGAGCGGGTGCTCGCTGCTGGGAACTTCCCTGAGCAGATCATGAGTCAATACTTGCTGATAAAGCTCCCTCAGCCACGTAGCTGATAGGTAAACTAACACGCCACTGCCTTGCACTTCTTCTACAAAGTCGTCTTCTGTCAGAGGAACTTGAATTTTCTGGGAAAGAAAAATATATGGATACGATTATTACGTTATTAATGTTTAAAGTATATCCTACTATCGGATAAATAAGCATTGCAAGAAAATTGGACAATGTTTTGTTTCTGGTCAATTCTTATATTACGTATTTATTTATAAGCACACAACAACTGTTTTACACTCACTTCTTTAAAGAAGAATACTTACGGTTGTTTCAGTGAAATACTTAATACGTTGTTGTTTTAAAGTCAACAGGAGTGCGGAGTAGGTAGCCAAGTATATCCCGTCTGCGTTCATGATGCACGCCGTGGTGGGCGGTTGGGAGGCATTGTGCTGGCAGCATTTCGAAGCAAAGTCTTGCATGGCTTCATCCACCTTGGATTCATTTAAGCTTTTTTAAAGATTCTCATCTAGCGAATTGAGTAGTCTAGTGTATTTATTGATAAATAGATTGTGTCATCTATGTAGATAGTGTTGTAAAATATACATGTCATTAAGGATGGTGAAACCAAATTAGGCGAGATTACAAGAACATTAAATACATAAGAGACGCAAAAAGAAAGATAAAGATAAGGTAATGTATAATGGTAAACTAATAAAAATAAACCTGAAATGTATGTACATATGAGTTCACACCAAGGTTCTTGGGTAAAAACTATAACAGTCAAATTCACTAAGCCAATTATTACAATACAATTAATATTTATTTTACATCAAAAAGATAAACAGAGACAATACAAATTTTAGAAGGAACACAAATGGCGGTCTTATCGCTAACAAGCGATCTCTACTAGATAATCTTTGAGTAGAAGTCAATAACAGCAGAAATCGGAAACAACAGCAAATATTGTTGATACTTACTTCAATACATGTCCTCAAAGTCACAAGTTTCGGGACGAGCGAGTTCTGTAGGGTCTTCACGAATTGTCTGGCATTGTGTCTCTCTAAATCTACGTTACAGTCAGTAATGGTGCATCTGGAAGTGGGTTTGAATAATGATTTAGTTTTATTATCCATTTTAGAGAATTTAACTTTAGTCAGTTGGAAGTATTAACATTTCTTTCATTATCAAGAAAGTATTTTATGTCAGACGTTGGTATATTTCATTTATCCAATTTTACAATAGTTAGTTATTAAATTTTTTTGATATATTCATATGTACCTAATTTTATTTTATTGCATACCTGCCAAGATTCAAGCTTTTCGGTATGGCTTTAGTTTTCTCATTGAATGACTCTTTATCAATTTTATTCGGAGATGGTTCGCTGGCGCGTGTTGGTAGGAACACGTTATCAGCGTCAGAGTCGGCTTCTGCTTCACTCCCTGAGCTTATATTCTCTGGACCAGAAGTATCTACAATTTTTTTTACTATGAAATAACATAGGAAACAAATCAGTATTCAAACACACAGCCGATATTCACAATTAGAAATGTTTGGATCGAGAGGACTTTTACAAAAAATTTAAAGATAGTTGAGTGGTATTATATTTTCTTGAAGCTCAAAGCCTTTTAGAGGACTCAAGGCCTTGCCATTACATCAATTTATTGGTTTCAATATGTAAACATTTGCTTTATGGTCAAACCAAATGTGTTTTTCGAATTAGCATATTTCGTCTTTATAGTGCCTTACCTGAAGAATCCTGATCTTTGTCATCATTATTTTGCAAGACAGCTACAACATCTCTAAAATCAAATAAATATTGTTCGTTTTATGCCACAAGAATTTAATGTAATACTATTTATAAATTAGAATCTTTTTGTTGTTGTTGTCCAAATTAAGTATCAATATTTGGACTCGGATTTTTTAAGGTTTATTTTATTTTATTTTATTTTTTATTTTAGTAAAAATCTACGAATTTGGAGATACATTTGACTTAAACATTGTTACCAAACTGATCTCTTGCCACATATTTATTTAAAACTTCGTTTCTTAATGCTTTCTTGAGAATATACCGTGACTGGAAATATTAACAAATCAGCCTCAAAATAATTCGTCTTACCTATAAGGGCTGGGCAAACGGGCTAAAGTCTGGTATGTAAGTGGACCAGAGTAGTCAGCATCCTGCAACTTGGGCCAATGGTTCAGGATAATAGTTGCCACATCAGACGGCAGATACTCCACGGAACCAGAACAAAGTTTTTCGAGGGCATCAAGTAAAGAGACCACACATTCCACCGCTGCTGCTACTACCTCTGGATTGCCGCTGCGACCACATTCTTCTATACCATCCATTATCCTGTAGATGAACGATAAGTATAACATGGACAAACTAAAACAAAGTGCTATCACTTAGGATAGTACTCTATACAACATTATCTACGAATTTAGCTTTTGGGGGCTTCAGATAAATAAATATTTGTTATAGTAACCGTGGAAACATATTACTTCGTGACATAAAGTAATACAGAAAACATATGATGTAACAAATTCTGATTGTTAACATCTTAATACCAAAAGAATTAATAAAAATGCAATTTAACTTCTAACAAAATGTCATAATTATGAGATTTGCAAATCGAAAAATAATTTACATAAAGAACTCACAGTCTTATAATTGCCATGTCATCACTATGCCGTTCAGGTTGATCAGCCTTCAGCAGCACCAGTTGGCAAAGCCTCTGCGGATGTTGGAGAAGTTCTCTCGTACTTCTGAGTGGTTCTACTCGATGGGGTACCGGCGGATACAATAGCATGCGATGGTATAGTGCTTCTAGTACTGGTCGAAGGTTCGAAGTAGCTCCTACCAAACGCACCAGCTGGTTGGCTATGCTGGAAACAATTAAGTTTATTAGTAAATTTAAGCCTATACGCAAAGCAGGCATGTAGGCCAGGCCACCTGACGTAAATTAATATTACAGAGCATATGCCTTTGAAAATGAAGATTACCTGTCTGAACTGGATTGATGATGCATTGCTACCCAAACAGTTAGCGAATTAAGTTAATGTGATCTACTTACAAGTTATTTGTATTATATTTGAACTGTGCATAATTCAGCCGTACTTGAATACCTCAGAGGTTTCTCTATCCCAGAAAAAGTCAGAGAGAAAAAGCAAGAGACTTAAAATGATGACTATACTTATATATGGACACAATAATAAAAATGTATACCTGTAAATTGCTTTAGCTTGCTTGCTGTTAAAACTTGGTGCACAAACTAATGCTCCGGAGCCTCTTCCTGAATCATCTACCAAGTGCCCGTCATGTTCCCTGAAAACATTAAATTCTATACTATCTGTATTGTGGCGCTTAGCTTCACGTTAGTTAATTTACAGTTGCGTAGCTTGGGTTCTTGATCGATATCCTTTAAAAGTTTCTTTAGTCTAAAATTCTGACAAATTGCCTCAAGCTACAATTTAGTTAATGTACATACATATGTGACTGTAACATCACATGGTCTTAAACCGTTCTAAGCGGAGATCCGTGTTCAACAGTAGAACAATAGAAAGATCGGAAAGAGAAATCACGAAAACTCTATAATGAGTTTTTACTGTTATTTAATATTTTATTGCGATTACCTGGATTTAATGTTTTTGTCTACTCGTGGGGTTCCTAGAAACGATATCAGCGAAGGGCAGAACTTTTGCCACAGGAATGTCGTGAAGTGCGAATTGCCGCTCACTCGCTCAGACAAGCTCGACATGAGCGTGAGCAGGCAGTCCAGGAAGAATAGGGCAATTGGATTCTGCTTCGGTATCCTGAGATTTAAAGAACACATAGAATTGATAAATGACTTGAGAACAGTGATTATAATGACTTGAGAACAATTGCAATATTATAATAGTGTAGATTCTCTCAATCGAATTCCATATTAAAAACAGTCATTGCTAAAACCCTAACAACAGCGAAACGATAAAAGGATTAATCACTAAGATGGTGACGAAATAGCGTAATTTCTATTGACAAGTAGTTTCCGTTGATAAACTCACGAATTGGGATATATTATATTCCAATGGAGGATTTTTGCCATAAGAGAGGAGGAATATATAAATATGGGAGATACTTACATTTGTGTTTCAGAAAGTCGGCTGCAGAGATACTGTATGACTGGAATAACTTCGCTATAACATCCCACAGCGACGATGTAATTCCTGCCGATTGGAGAACCTTCGGACAGCAATTCTTGATACTCCTCATCTGAAAGCAAATTGTGGCTTACCTACAGAAGTTTCCTAAAAATTTTCCTCACGATAAGTTTGTGATTTTCGGCAAAATTAGATTTCTTGGGATTTTCCCAAAAGTTTTCCATACAAATGTGTGTGGTTGTCTTGCACTTATTGTATGGAGATTTTCGCTCACATTACCATTTAATCTGTATCCAAATGGTTCATTACTATGTATCTAAATGATGCAATACTATGTACCTGAATGATGTATTATTCTGTATCTAAATGATACGTGCTAACAAAAGCATACGTAGTTTTGAAAAAAGCTCCTTTGACAGGTCCAGGAATAAATAAATGAAGTCAATTGGTAACATAATTGTAACAATGGCGATCTTGTTCTTTTATGATAATATTAATATTGATATATACAATGTAATACAAAATCAGCTAAATTTAGTGATTTCATAAAAAAAATTTGTAATGAACAGGAACGGCAATCACATGTAATGATGCCCGCCACACATCTTTCGGTAATAGTAAATAAATTCATTACTTTTAAAATTAACCGTTTCATGAGTACGTGCTTGTTTTTTCGCACAGTTCTATTAGATTTTGTGTTAAGCCGGCACATAATTAAATCAAAGACTTGTTAACTCGGTATCTAATATCTCAAACTGACCGAGCTGTGCGCAGTACGCTCGCAACGACTGC